>CAUYLG010059560.1:0-15222 GCA_963573385.1 Cacajao melanocephalus | reverse complement strand
AGTGTTTCTAATGTGTTTTCTGATCTGCCCCCACTGCCTTGTGAGGACAGCTCAGGCCAAGCAGTGAAAAGTCTCTTACTACTAAGGGAAGGGATGCAGAGTGTTTACCTGGTGCTGTCAACAGGACTCTCCTAACACATGGAAAAAAAAAAAAAAAAAAAAGTTACTTCTTGGACACAGTGGCTCACACCTGTAATCCCAGCACTTCAGGAGGTTGAGGCAGGTGGATTGCTTGAGCCCAGGAGTTTGAGACCAGCCTGGGCAACACAGCCAGACCCTTGTCTCTAAAATTAAGAAAAAAAAAAAAAGTTACTTCTTGAAGTACCTTAGATAGAATAATTCAAATATTTGTTTGATTTGCCCTGCTCTCAAGCTACTACATTTAGTTGTTAAATTTTAATTCCAGGTTTCAGCTAGTGGATATATTAAATGACACATTAGAGAGGGTGAAACCCATCAAATGGTGTGACTGCCTACTGTGTCCTCTACATTTATGATGAAAACTGAAGTTAAAAATGTAAGCTGGACGCAGTGTCTTATGCCTGTGATTTCAGCACTTTGGGAGAACGAGGCAGGAGGATTGCTTGAGGCCAGGAATTCAAGACCAGCCTGGCCAACGTAGGGAGACCCCATTTCTACAAAAAAGTGAAATATTAGCCAGGCTGGTGGTGTGCACCTGTAGTGCCAGCTACTTGGGAGGCTCAGGTGGTAGGATACTGGAGCTTGGGAGGTCAAGGCTGCAGTGACCCGGCCTGGACAACGGAGCAAGACCCTGTCTCAAAAAAAAATTAAAAAAATGTATCAAAAGAGATTATGGATTTAGAAATTCAGCCTGGTGGGGTGGAAATGTTACATAGGAGACTGTTTTAGTTTGGTTTTGTGTTTCCATTAATAGTCACACTCAGCTGGGCACAGTGGCTCACACCTGTAATCCAGCACTTTGGGAGGCTGAGGCTGGTGGATCACCTTAGGTCAGGAGTTTGAGACCTGCCTGGCCAATGTGGTAACACCCCTGTCTCTATTAAAAATAGGAAAATTAGCCAGACGTGGTGATAGGCGCCTGTAATTCCAGCTACTCGGGAAGCTGAGGCAGGAGAATCGCTTGAACCCGGGAGGCAGAGGTTGCAGTGAGCTAAGATCGCACCATTGCACTCAAGCCTGGGTGACAAGAGCAAAACTGCATCTTAAAAAAAAAGTCACACTCAATTATATCAGGGAATGGAGAATAATAGTAAAAGGGTACCTGTGGCCTGGAACCAAGCCTTGTTTAGTTACTCAG
This sequence comes from Cacajao melanocephalus, assembly GCA_963573385.1. NCBI lineage: Eukaryota > Metazoa > Chordata > Mammalia > Primates > Pitheciidae > Cacajao > Cacajao melanocephalus. Next base: position 13,943 of record CAUYLG010059560.1, on the reverse strand, counting down.
CCTCTCTTTGACCTTCTGTTTTCTTACCTCTGTCTGTCTCTCCACCTCATCTTTTCCTTTTTTTTTCTTTCTGCATGGGCATTTTCAGCTTCTCCTTGCACACTCACTCCACTGCCCTCTTCCTCCCTTCAAGCTTTTTTGCTTACTCCATCAAGCTGCCGTATGTATAATTCTCCTGTCTTTTCAAAACCTCTTTCCCATCACAACCTTTTAGTTTAACCTCTCACTAATAACTAACAAACTCTCTTTCAGTATTTTCTGAATGTTTTCAGATGTTCAGAGCTCAACTCATCATTTTATAAATGGGCCATATCTACCTTGATTAGGAAATTGTTATAGTATAAAATACCTAGTATAATTGCCAGTCACTGTGTATATGGATCACTGGTAAGGTTTTCTTAAAGTACAAAATATCTGACATGCCTTTGCCCTTTGATCTTTAAGCAGAAACAGTAAAAAAAAAAGAAAAGAAAAGAAAAAAAAGTCTCATCCTGTGTTTCTGAATGCTAGACTGTGGGAGCTTCAGTTTAGACACATATTAAAGAAAACCAAGTGACAAGTGAGGCTGGTAGCAGCATGAGGCTCAAGTTACTTGCTTCATCATCATCATCTTTGCTCTCATGATAGCCAAAAACTGTTATCCAATGACTATTCTGTGTAAGACATAATTATTTCACATGTTTAATTCTTACATTTCTTCCTGTGAAGCCTGATTTTAGTATTTGATTTACATAAACAGCTGTGCAGGTCAAAGCTTGCAGGTCCACACTACTACAGCACAGACCTCTGCAGCACAGGGCCTTGGATAGAGTGGAGTAGACATTCACTGTAAGTTTAACTGAATTGTGTTGTTCTATATACTGATACTTTTTTTTTTTTTTTTTTTTTTTTTGAGACAGAGTCTCGCTCTGTCACCAGGCTGGAATGCAGTGGCGCAATCTTGGCTCACCGCAGCCTTCACTTCCCAGTTACAAGGGATTCTCCTACCTCAGCTTCCCAAGTAGCTGGGACTTCAGGCATGTGCCACCATGCCCAGTTAATTTTTGTATTTTTAGTAGAGACAAGGTTTCACCGTGTTGGCCAGGATGGTCTTGATCTCTTGACCTCGTGATCTGCCTGCCTCGGCCTCCCAAGGTGCTAGGATTACAGGCGTGAGCCACCGTGCCTGGCCTGTATACTGATACTTAAAGAAAATAAATGACACCTCTAGTTTAATGGTTTCTTAGAAGTTTTCACAATATACTTATTTTCCCTTTATTTTAATACCTATTTGTTAGGCTAGAATTCAAAGCTCAACAGAAAACTGCTCAGGCGATTGAAATAAGTTGTTATTGATAATGACCTCTGATTGGTGAGGATTCCTAGTTCTATGTTTGTGTGTTGAGAGAGAGCCTGTTTATATGTATAAGCTGTTGCAATCAAGGTAGGATGGTTTTTTTTGCCAGAACTAGTGACTCACGCCTATAATCCCAGCACTTTGGGAGGCCTAGGCAAGTGGGTCACTTGAGCCCAGGAGTTCAGGACCAGCTTGGCCAACATGGTGAAACACTCTCTACAAAAAATAAAAAAATTGGTCATGCACAGTGGCTCATGCCTGTAATCCCAGCTTTGGGAGGCCGAGGCGGCAGATCACCTGAGGTCAGGAGTTTGAGACCAGCCTGCCCAACATAGCAAAACCCCGTCTTTACTAAAAATACAAAAAATTAGCTGGGCGTGATGGTGGGCACCTGTAATCCCAGCTACTTGGGAGTCTGAGGCAGGGAATCGCTTGAACCCAGGAGGCAGAGGTTGCACTGAGCCAAGATTGAACCATTGCACTCCAGCCTGGGTGACAAGAGCGAAACTGCATCTCAGAAAAAAAATAATAAACTGGGCATGGTGATGCGTACTTGCAGTTCCAACTACTTGGGAGGCTGAGATAGGAGGATCTCTTGAGCCCAGGAAGTTATGGCTGTAGTGAGCTGTGATTATGCCACTGCACTCTAGCCTGTGCAACAGGGTAAGACTCTGTCTCAATTTTTTTTTTTTAAAGGGGCCTGGCATGGTGGCTCACTACAGTAATTGCAGCACTTTGCAGGGCTGAGGTGGGGAGATCACCTGAGCCTCAGAAATTCAAGACCCGCTTGGGCAACATCCTAAAACTCCGTCTCTACAAAAAACAAAAAATTAGCCGTGTATTGTGGTGTGCCCCTGTAGTCTCAGCTACCCAGGAGGCTGACATAGGAGGATGGCTGGATCCCGGGAGGTGGAGGCTACAGTGAGTTGAGGTTACTCTACTGCACTCCAGCCTGGGTGACAGAGTGAGACCCTGTCTCAAAAAAAAAAAAAGGATGGAAAAAAGGTGTAGGCGAGGTCAGGAGTTCGAGACCAGCCTAGTCAACATGGTGAAACCCCATCTCTACTAAAAATACAAAAATTAGACAGGCTTGGTGGTGGGCGCCTGTAATCTCAGCTACTCAGGAGGCTTAGGCAGGAGAATAGCTTGAACCCAGGAGGTGGCTGTTGCAGGGAGCTGAGACTGCACCATTGCACTCCAGCCTGGGCAACAGACTGAGACTCCATCTCAAAATAAAAAAGAAAAAGGTATATTTTTCTTCTTGAGACAACAGTGTGAAATTAATATGGAATCTTTTCAAGGTTAGTCAACAAAGATAAACTTTCTATTTGCTATGATTGGTTGGTAAAATGAGTATCTTTCATGGTGACAAGTTACATAATGGTACTTTAAATCGTGTTTTATGCACACTCTTTTATCATATCCTTACAACAATACTGTGAAGTAAGTAGGGCAGCTGTTAGAAGTCCTTTTTTTAACAAATGAAAAGGCTGAGAAAAAAATTACTTGCTTTTTAGTTTACATGGGTAACTTGTAGCATAGGCAAGGAGAAAACAAACTTGCAGTCCAGTTTGCTGTTCTTTTTGAAGACCATATAGTCTTTAAATTATTGTGTATTATAACTGCAGGATATAGTTTTAGGTATAACAGCTAATTTATTGGCTGGTATGTCTTTGATAGTTAGAAAGAAGTGCAGCTGATAGTGGCTTCTCTGGAGCTGATGTAAGGGGTTTTGTTTTGTTTTGTTTTTTGTTGTTTCCTGGCCTTATATGATTTAAACTTTGACATCAGTTCTAATGTTCCTGATGCTTTGTAGCCTCTCATTGGTGGCTGTATACGTAGACTATCCATCACTTCCACTTTGGTTTTATTCTGAATTTGAGATTTATTATCAAAGGTAAAGTAAGATTTACTTTCCATTTGGCCCCTAGGATTAATAAACTTAACTTGCTTGTTGATTATTGCTCAAACTCTTGTGGTAGGACTCTTTAAAATAATACTTTTTTGTTGTTTTTATGAGCCATTTGTAGAAGAGTGATATGTAGTGGTTCATTGGGGTGATTGGGGACAGGAATTTTTCGTTGTACTTTGCATTCAAATATATTTACTTATGCCTATAAATCAGGCATTATTGCCTCTCCCCCTCTTTTTTTTTTTTTTGAGACGGAGTGTCGCTCTGTCACCAGGCTGGAGTGCAGTGGCGCGATCTTGGCTCACTGCATCTCAGCCTCTGCCTCCCGGGATCAGGTGATTCTCATGCCTCAGCCTCCCAAATAGCTGGGATTACAGGCACATGCCACCACGCCCAGCTAATTTTTGTATTTTTAGCAGAGACCGGGTTTTCCCATGTTGGCCAGGCTAGACTTGAACTTCTGACCTCATGATCCACCCACCTCGGTCTTCCAAAGTGCTGGAATTATAGGCGTGAGCCACCGTGCCTGGCCTTCCTCTCCTTCTTTTTCAGATGTCAGTTCATCAACAGTGTATGCTCTTGACTATTTGCATTTCAAGAACCACTTGGAAACTTGGAAATAATCCTTTATTTTTGCTAGTCATGCCTCCATAATGTTCCAAGAGAGTTGGGCTGCTTTGGAGAGTCTTGTCTGGCTTTGCCTGCCCCCTGGCTCATTTAACTCACAAAATGCTCTCTGCATAAGATTTTATTTGAAGGAAGGTATCTATATTTAACTTTGGAAACAAATAGCTTAGCTAGACTTGTAAATGAGATTGCAATATTGCCAAAGAAATGGGATACACTCTGCCCAGCTCCTTCCTATTCTATCACACAGTGCATAGGAGCAGTTTAGTAATTAGTAAACTTTGTGGCCATAACCTTTGGAATGGTACGTATGGGATATAACTCTTATTTCCATTAATATATATTTATGATTATGAAAGTCTTAGATATGGTAACTGTGAGAGATATCATTTTATTGATTATTAGTCTTATTCATATTTGGATTGGAACATTATGGATTTCCTTGGGCAATTAGGGAGATAACTTTTAATGGTTTACCTTTTGCTCCTTGGAATTATGATGTTACCCAGAAGTCTCAAAGCCCATCATGGGGGGGGAAGAAGGAGCTGGCTTGAATATACATGGCTCCAGGCCTAATAGCTACTTTCATTGGAGGAGCTCCAGTTTTATCTGTTAAATTAGTGGGGTTCTACAAAAAAAATTAGTTTGAAAGAGGAATCTGGGGCTAAAATTAAAATTTGGAACTACTAGATTAGTAGATATATTGAGGAGTTAGAAGACCTACGTTCCAGTTTTGGCTGTCCCATTAACTAGTTTTGTAGTGTTAGATAAGTCACTTAACATATTTTTCTGTTTTTCACATATAAAATAGAACTAATTCTGTGTACCTCATAGAGTTGTCTTTGGATAGTGGTTTTAAAAACTGGTGAATCAGGCCAGGCATGGTGCCTCATACCTGTAATCCCAGCATTTTGAGAGGCTGAGGCGGGCAGATCACCTGAAGTCAGGAGTTCGAGACTAGCCTGGGCCAAATGGTGAAATCCTTCTCTACTAAAAATACAAAACTAGTCAGGCATGATGGTGTGCACCTATAGTCCCAGCTACGCGGGAGGCTGAGGCAGGAGATTTGTTTGAACCTGGGAGGCAGAGGTTGTATTGAGCCAACATGGCACCATTGTACCCCAGCTTGGGTGACAGAGTGGGACTCTGTCTCAAAAACCAACAGCAACAACAACAAATAAGCCGATGAATCAAAATGTATTAAGTAATAAAGATGTTTTTAATAATGGCAGCAATACTGTAATAACTGAGAAATCGAAGATGACTTTGAAATTTGTTGCAGAATTTATCATAATATGGCTTTCTTTTTTCCAATTTTCTGCTATCTAGGCATGATTGTTTTCTTTTTATATTTTTGATTTTTTGTTATTTTTTATCTTTTATTTATTTTAAGACAGAGTCTTGCTCTGTTGCGCAGGCTGGAGTGCAGTGGCACAATCTTGGCTCACTGCAACCTCAGCCTCCTGGGTTCAAGCAAATTCTTGTGCCTCAGCTTTCTGAGTAGCTGGGATTACAGGTGTGCATCACCATGCCCGGCTAATTTTTGTATTGTTAGTAGAGACAGGGTTTCACTATGTTGCCCAGCCTGGTCTCGAATTCCTGACTTCAAGTGATTTGCCTGCCTTAGCTTCCCAAAGTGCTAGGATTACAGGCATGAGCCATCACTCCTAGCCGTTTTCTTTTTCTTTTTTTTTTTTTTTTGAGACAAAGTCTCGCTCTGTTGCCTAGGCTGGGATGCAGTGGGTGCGATCTCGGCTCACTGCAACCTCTGCCTCCTGGGTTCAAGCTGATTCTTCTGCTTTAGCCTCCCGAGCATCTAGGACTACAGGTGTGCGCCACTACACCTGGCTAATTTTTTGTATTTTTTTAAATTAAGAGATGGGGTTTCACCATATTGGCCAGGTTGGTCTCAAACTCCTGACCTTGTGATCCGCCCACCTCGGCCTCCCAAAGTGCTGGGATTACAGGCATGAGCCACCACACCCAGCCTCCTTATTTTTTTAATGTTAGATTTGTTGACCACCTTCCTTAAAATTTCATTTCTAATGAAAGACAGTTACTTTATGTATGCTCATACACGACATATGTAGTTGTGTGTATGTATTTTGAAAAACTTATATTGGTTTTCTTTCACAGTTTCTAAGAATGTAAGTAGATAAATGAAACTTTATTTGGAGAAAACTTTAACTTCCTCTGCCATTCCCGAGAGAAACCAAGTTCAGGATGCTTGCATTTATTTCCAGCCTTTGAAGGGCCAGAAAATTGTGCCTGAAAATTGGGTTAGCACATTTTCTGAATCTGACTGCTGTTAAGTTACTCTGTAGTTAGGTTGGATACTATTTCCTTTCTTCTTTCCTTCAAGCAGAGAATATGCACTTCACATTTTTTAAGGAAATCATCCCTAGCTTGTATATTCATTTACATTCTACATCTTATGAGGATTACAAGGATACACATAAAGATAGGTCTTATTCAGAAAAGTCCTGGCAGCTGTCCCAGCCTTAAAGAGTAACAAGCCTGTGCTCTTCCGTTTTACCTGATGGAGTATCACTATGGCCTTTATTTGAGGATTTGATTAGCAAATGACTGAAAGAGAGGAAGTAAGAATAGCACCTTGTGGTTAGGTGGTACTGGCTGATTTTCTGGCTCTTGCACGGCATATGCCTCTTAAATGTCGGGGGGAGTAAGCTGCTCTTGTATCATAACACCAGGATTGGATAGCCCAAGTTGCAGTTTCAAGCATTGCTGGCCGGTTTCTGGTAGGTAGTTACGGAAATATAGGAAAGCTCAGTTCTGTCTGTCAAAGGAACATAGCTGCTGATGGAGTATTAAGTGTGAGATATGCCACGTAGTATTTTCTATCTTTTGGAAGTTAACCTTTTTTCTTACATAAAGCTCTTTCTACCAAACACAAATATCCTCAGAACCGGGAGTTCCATAAGAACTATGAAACCTAACTGGTCAGGTATTTTCTGGCATAGTAACATATAGTTTTATTGCCCAAAGGCCCTCTTGGGAAAAATTTATATAGCTGGCAATCCCTTTAATAATCATAATGATAGCCATTTGTTAAGAATACCTCTTGACTGGGCATGGTGACTCATGCCTCTAATCCCAGCACTTTGGGAGGCCAAGACTGGGGAATTGCTTGAGGCCAGGAGTTTGAGATTAGCCTGATCAACATAGGGAATCCCTGTCTCTACAAAAATCACAAAAATTAGCTGGGCATGGTGGCATACCCCTGTAGTCCCAGCTACTTGGGAGGCTGAGGTGGGAGGATCACTTGAGCCTAGGAAGTCGAAGTAGTTAGCCATGATTGCATCACTGGCACTCCCGCCTAGGTGACAGGGTGAGACTCCATCTCAAAAAATAAAAAGAGTACCTCTTATGTGCCAGTTCTTAAAAAATATAAAAATATAAATTTATAAATAAATGAAGACCAAGGTCATACAAGTTAGTAGCAGGTCTAGAGGACTGCATACAATTCTGCCTGGTGTAAAACTCATTTTCTTTCCCTATGTTCTTGCTCAGTGAAAAATCATTTATAAAGTATATCTTTTACTTTTCAGAGTATAGTTTCCCTTTAAAACAATTTATGTCAAGTGAAACCTACTTGTATTTTTCATGGTGAAATTAGACAGAATATCCCTAAAAATGAAACCTAACAGACAAAATAGGAAGAAAATTAAGGTTGAAGTTCTTGGAATTATATATCACCAAGATCAATTTGCCTTGCTGAGGGTTTTTGTATACTCCTGACAGTTTACTTTTTGCTTGTGTCAGTCTTTAGAACAGGAATTTTTCTTTGCCCCCTCCCCTCCTTTTTCTTGGAGACAGTCTTGCTCTGTCACCCAGGCTAGAATGCAGTGGCTTGATTTCTGCTCACTGCAACTTCTGCCTTCTGAGTTCAAGTGATTCTTGTGCCTCAGCCTCTCTAGTAGCTGGGATTATAAGCATGCACCACCACACCTGGCTAATTTTTGTATTTTTAGTAGAAATGGGGTTTCCCCATGTTGGCCAGGCTGGTCTCAAACTCCTGGCCTCAAGTGACCCACCCACCTTACCTCCCAAAGTGCTGGGGTTACAGACATGAGCCACTGCTCCCGGCTTTCTTCTTGCCCATTGGTCGCTATTTTCCTCTTCACACTGTTGTACTCTACCCTCAGAAGATTATGAGGATCTTACCGGTCCATGCCACCGGAAACTTTGCTCTTCCTCCAGATATTCATGAGAATGCAGTATTACATTTAGTCAGTAGATACCATCATCTAACATATGATACGTTTCAGACTTAAACTTCTTTAATTCATGGCTTTCATTTATTTTAAATTAATCCATTTCTACTCTCTAGATTGAATCTCTTGATTTGTGAATAATGAAAACTACTTGTAGTGTTTTTGCTCAATAAATTACATTTGTAAAGTTGATAGGTTTTATTTTGCCAGTTTTATTAATAGAAAAGTAGTTATTGAGCCGTTTTTATTCGTTTTGTTTGTTTTTTGAGATAGGGTCTTCTTCAGTCATCCAGACTGGAGTGCAGTGGTGCCGTCACAGCTCACTGCAGACTTGACCTTCCAGGCTCAAGCATTCTTCCTAACTCAGCCTCCCGATTAGCTGGGCACACTTGGCCAATTGTTTCTGTATTTTGTGTAGAGACGAGGTTTCTCCATGTTGCCCAGGCTGGTCTTGAACTCCTGAACTTAAACCATCTGCCTGCCTAGTCCTCCCAAAGTGCTGGGACTACAAGCATGAGCCACCACACACCTGGCCTCTTTTATGCATTTTGTATGCTGCCACTGGGGAATAGTGCTACTGGTAAAACACAGCCATTTGATGCAGATGAGATGGTAGGCTAGTTAAAGCCTTTGTCTCCAAAGGTATTTACAAGAAATTGAAATAACATCTTTTATTTTTAAGGCCAAAAATACTTCAAACCTATTTTTCTGTGAAGTTTTTTTTTTTTTTGGAGACGGAGTTTCGCTCTTATTACCCAGGCTGGAGTGCAATGGTGCGATCTCAGCTCACCGCAACCTCCGCCTCCTTGGTTCAAGCAATTCTCCTTCCTCAGCCTCCCAAGTAGCTGGGACTACAGGCATACGCCACCATGCCCAGCTAATTTTTGTATTTTTAGTAGAGACGGGGTTTCACCATGTTGACCAGGATGGTCTCGATCTCTTGACCTCGTGATCCACCCGCCTCGGCCTCCCAAAGTGCTGGGATTACAGGAGTGAGCCACCACGCCCAGCCTCTGTGAAGTTTTAAACAGTTGAGAAGATTGTCAAGTATCCTCCAACTTTAGACTAAGGAACTGAGTCTGCAGTCTTTCACCCACTAAATAAATACACATTATTTTATTCAAAGATTCCAAGCCCTATCATCATCTTGAGATTTGTATATGAGTTATACTTTGGAAATACCAGCTAAGCCAGTGACACAAGATATAGCTTCGGGTAAAGGGAATAGTTTGTACCTTGGCCAGTTGGAGATTAAATAAGAATAGCAGTTACTGTTCACTGAAGATGCCTCTACTTACCAATGGCTAGAGAGTCTAGGGGTATCTCTTTAAAATATCAGACTTGAGTTCACTGCTATTTCATATTTCTTTGTTAGCTGCTCTCCCTTCAGTTCTTCATATTTTTATTTTTTGGGACCAAATCTTGATGGGAGTCATTTTTCAATCTCATAAGGAAGAAGGAAACGTCTTTAAATTTTTGTTGTTGTTGTTGTTGCAGGTGTGAGCCGCCAAGCCCAACCAGGTCTTACTCCTTTTTGCATCATGGGTGCTTATGACAGTATTAGATAGTGGTCCCAAATATAAACTTGTCACATTAATGGACAAACTGAGGGTCAAGTGTTATGAGAGGCAACTAATCCTAGGTAAGGATTGGCCTAACTGATTCTTTCCAGAATATTAGTTCCCTAAACTAAGAACTCTCCTCTAAAATCTTGCCAACTACCTTGACTAAGTAAAGATTGAAAGAATATTAATGATGAATATGAAGAAATTTAGTTGTTCTGAGGGAGGATTCTGTAAAAATTTACAAGATCAGTGGATATTTGCTTTTTGATAATCATGAGAACATTAAGCCATTTGTTTTTTAATTTATTGTGCTGGTGTTTTTTGTATGTATATTTCATTCTTTCTGATTAAGCTCCATATCTGTTTTTTCCTGATGCTCATGTCAGTTTATAATAGTCCTGCATCACTCACTGTGGCATTGAGGAATATCTATCATATTGGTTTTGGTGTATTTTTGTTTTTCAGTGAGGTCGGGGAGAGGGGCAGTCCAAACATTTTCCACACAAATATCATGATCCTCATGTAGTAAAGTTTTATATTTGCTGTTTTTATGGCCTTCTTGCTGCTAATCTCCAGGTGGTGTTTTTGCCTTTTGGCTTCCCTCTTGTTTGTGTTAAATATGTCAGTAATTGAATTCCGAAAACCTTGCAAACTTTGGCAGCCAATTTGTAATCCATTTGTTTATTGTTTTTCTTCATTATGATTAACCAAGACTACATTTTACTTTGCATATTTACTTAAATTTGTGGCTTAACAGCCCTTCATTCTGTTCAACTAGTCTTTGTAACATTAGGTTAGAAGAGAGATGTCATTTTGAAGGAGACATCTTTATGTTATGTCTGATAACTTAATCTGCCTCCTGGTCTATCTCCTGCATTTGCTGTTTGTGTATTTATGTGTTCTGCCTTGATCCTTTTACTGATTTCTGTGTTGACCTCTGTTTTTTAAGCTACCAATTTAAACTGGAAGTTAGGCACAGAATTTAGAATGTGAAAATAGTTAATATATTTTGTTTTTACAGTACTTTTCCTCCAAAAGATCTTCCTGCTTTTGTAAGTATCTTATTTGTCTTCTTGGCATCTTTGCAGAATAGATTAAAGGATTGGGATTAGTGTTTCTTTTTTTACATTTGTTTTCTGAAGGGGTGAACCAAACATCATGAACTAGCAGCCAGTGTCAAAGAAAAGTGAAAAGTTACATTAATAGGAAGCATTCCATTCATTTTCCCTTCACTTACCAAAGAAACAGGTGAGAATAAGATTCTATCATTTGTATGTAGACTCTTCAAGGATCAAGCTCCTGACTAAAAGGAAAAAAAAAAAGACCTGTTTTCTTCCTGAATAAACTATCAAAGAGCTTCTATCATCATATTTTTGTTAATTTGATCTGTGTTACAGACATTGGGGAACTAAGATTGTAATTGCCTGATGGGTTCTTCACCCCTGCTGGACAGACAAAAATCAATTCACTGAGACCATGGCATTGCAGTAGAGAAAGGGTTTAATTGACATGAGGCTGGCCAAGTGGGAGAACCAGAGTTATCATTCAAGTCAGTCTCTCCAGAGGCCTGCAGGTTATGGGTTTTTTTGGACAATTTGGTGGATGGGGGGCTAGAGAATGGGTGCTGCTGATTGGTTAGGGATGAAGTCATAGGGGTGTGGAAAAATGGTCCTTATGTGCTGAGTCTGCCTTTAGGTGGAGCCACAGGATCACTTGAGCCATGAATCACAGGTCTGGGTGGGATAGATCTGAAAAACATCTTTTAAAAAATCAATCTTAGATTTTATAGTAGTGATGGTATCTATAGGAGCACTTGGGGAGGTTGCAAATCTTTTGACTTCTAGCCCCATGGCTCCTGAGCAGTAAAGATTTATAGAAATTATATCTTATTCAAGTTCAGACCCCTCCCATAATCCTATTCTTGTGGCCTTTGATTAGTCTTACAAAGACAGTTTTTGGTCCCTGAGCAAAGCAGGGGTTTGTTTTAGACAGGGACTGTTACCATGCTTTCTTTCTTTCTTTCTTTCTTTCTTTCTCACTTTTTTTGTATTTTTAGTAGAGATGTAGAGATGGGGTTTTACCATGTTGCCCAGGCTGTTCTCAAACTCCTCACCTTAAGTGATCCGCCTGCCTCAGCGTCCCAAAGTGCTGGGATTGCAGGTGTGAACCACCAAGCCTGGCCTCCTGTTGCTATTATCATCCTTACTTTCAAGTTAAATTGGTTTTTTGTTTGTTTTTTGATTCTTTTTTTTTTTTTTTTTTTTTTGAGACGGAGTCTCACTCTGTTGCCTAGGCTGGAGTGCAATGGCATAATCTTGGCTCACTGCCTCTGTCTCCCAGGTACAAGCGATTCTGCCTCAGCCTCCCAAGTAGCTGGGATTACAGGCACCTGCCACCACGCCTGGCTAATTTTTGTATTTTTAGTAGAGATGGGTTTCACCATGTGGGCCAGGCTGGTCTTGAACTCCTGACCTCAGGTGATCCGCCTGCCTCAACCTCCCAAAGTGCCGGGATTACAGGCATGAGCCACTGCGCCCAGCCTCAAGTTAAGTTATAAATTTCTCCCAATGTTAGCTTGGCCTGTGTCCAGGAATGACCAAGAACAGCTTGGAGGTCAGAAGCAAGATGGAGTCAACTATGTCAGATTTCCCTTACTGCCATAATTTTGCAAAGGCAGTTTCAAGATTATTAGTATTGTTTTTATAAAGAAATCAAGTCCTGGGTAAGTCATATAACTGTTCTAACTATCCTTCAGCAAGCGCTAAAAATACTTCCATCCTATAAAGGTAAAGAAAAGTAAAGAACTTAGTCTGGCTGTGAATAAGACAGGTGCTTGTATGTGCTATTCTGACCAATAAAATTTATTATAGTGTGAACAAAAGTGCTGGGTAACCAAAAGTCGGGGTAAATATGATTAGACAAACAGAGGAGTTCATGAAATTGTGACTTGAGATGGGTAGAATTTATCTAGAGCCCTATGACTTGTAAGATAATTGGGATTTGCGTACATCGTAGTATTCATTATATACTACTGCTTTCTGCCGAAAATTAAAATTAGTAGTGTAGAATGTACCATGAAGCATTCGTTGAAGAAGTTAAACAAAGAGAAGAGCTTATGAATCCTATGCCTACTGTATTATTTTCTTGATCCTCTGAACATAGTTTATTTTCCTTGCAATGGATTTTGACAGCATGATTCAAAGAATTTAGCAGATGGCAGTTTTGAGGAAAGAACAGATGCATTTCTTTTTTCTCTCTCCAGTTTATGACTTACAAAGCAGTCACATGATTAAGTTGTTTAACTCTCTGCAATAGCTACAGCATTGGAGTAGGTGAACTAATACATGATTTACAAAGATAAGACTAGGCAAATGAAGTTCTTCTGAAGCAAATAAAATGTTTGGTTTCTCTCTGGTATCTTTGGATGCAAAGTAGTAGAGGTTATTCTTACTACCACCCCAAACGGCAGAAACAAGCCTGAGTTCCTTGCTTGAGAAAGAAGACATTAAGAAACATTTATTCAGTTTTGCTGGATACCAAAAAGTATTCAGGAGAGTTACAGAGTTCCTACTCCCTTACAATCTGGTTGGGAAGACAGAAATAAAGAACATAGCTTAAGTCTGCATATTGCTAGTACTTTAAAATTTATGAGCACTTTTCTCATATGCTGTCGTGTGTCCCATAACTATCTTTTAGTCAATGACAGACTGCATATATGATGCTGGTTCCATAAGACTGTTATGGAGCTGAAAACTTCTTATTGCCTCATGACATTGTAGCTGTTGTAATGTCATAATTACTTTGTTTGGTGTAGTCTAAGTGTAGAATGTTTATAAAGTATACAGTAGTGTACAGTAATATCCTAGGCCGTCACATTTCCTGATCACTCACAGACTCACCCAAGCGTCTTCTAGTTTTGCAAGCTCCGTTCATGGTAAATGCCCTTTCTTTCTTCCTCCCTTCCCCTTCCCCTTCCCCTTCCCCTTCCCTTCCCTTCCCTTCCCTTCCCTTCTTCCCTTCTTCCTTCCCTTCCCTTCTTCCTTCCCTTCTTCCTTCCCTTCCCTTCCTCCTTTCCTTTTTCCTTTTTCCTTTCCTTTCCTTTCCTTTCCTTTCCTTTCCTTTCCTTTCCTTTCCTTTCCTTTCCTTTCCTTTCCTTTCCCTTTCCTTTCCCTTTCCTTTCCCTTTCCTTTCCCTTTCCCTTTCCTTTTCCTTTCCCTTTCCTTTCCCTTTCCTTTCCCTTTCCTTTCCCTTTCCTTTCCCTTTCCTTT
>CAUYLG010059559.1:0-55611 GCA_963573385.1 Cacajao melanocephalus | reverse complement strand
GTTATTTTCATCCCTTATTCCTTCCTGTCTCCATTGTTAAGCACAATTATTGGCATAAAAGAGGTTTTTAATACCCATTTTTAGACTGCATTCTAGCCTGGGCAATAGAACAAGAATCCCGTTCTCTCTCTCTCTCTCTCTTCCTCTTTCTCTCATTCTCTTTTCTTTCTTTCTTTTCTTTTTCTTTCAAAAAAAAAAAAATCAAGAAATGGAAATTCACTTCCAGCATGACAGAATGAGGAAGTCAACAAATCCGCTTCTCAAAATAGGATAAATATGGATCAAACTCAAAAACAACTATTTCAGTATTCTGACCAAAGGCATACAACACAACAAACTGAGAAACATTTACTCATGAAAACTACTGAACCCTGGTAAGAATAGCATCTGTCTGTGGCATTCTTGCCTAGAACTGCCCTCATTTCCCACAACTCTAAGCAAGGTATTTCAACAAAGGTAGGGCACATCATGAAAACTGGCACCCTCACTGCAACTCCCAGATGGGACTCACATGACCAAGTGGAATATATTCCAGAAATGCAGGATTGGTTTACAAAAGTCAATCAATGTAACTCACCATTTTAACAGAATTTAAGGGGACAAAGATCATTTAAGATTATGTCCACAGATCATGGCAACAGAAAAGCGTCTAGAAAAATCCAACACTATTCATGATTAAAAAAAAGAAAAGAAAAGAAACAACTCTCAACAAACTGGAAACAGAAGATAGGTTCCTCAGACAAACAAAGGGCATCTACAAAAAAATCTACATCTACAGTCAACGTCATACTTAATGGTGAATGCTCTCCTTTAAAACTGGGAACAAGGCATGGATGTCATTCTTTCTACTTCTATTTTCACTATTCTAGAAGCTGTAGCTACTTTAATAAAGCAAAAGGAAGAAAGAAGAAAGGTAGATTGATTAAATATAACTACTTTGGAAGGAATAATCAAACATTTTTATTTGCAGATGACATGATCATAATATATATGGAATCCCAAGGAATATGAGCATGCATGTGCACCAGCACATGCACATACACAAACTACTAGAATTAGTGAAGAAGGTTAGCAAGGTAGAATGATACAAGATCAATATACAAAAGACAACTTTATTTCTAACTACTAGCAACAAACAATCCAAAGAGAAAATTTTTAAAAAATTCCACCTAAAATAACATAAAATGCTTAGTAACAAATTTAACAACAGAAGTATAAGATTCATGCAATTAAAACTGAAGAACATGACTGACAGAAATTATAAAAATCTAAATAAATGGAGAGAAATCGATATTCACAAAATCAATACTGTTAGGGTATCAATTCTCCCCAGACTAGCTTACAACTTTCACTCAATCCCTATCAAAATCACAGCAGAATTTTTTTTTTTTTGTAGAAACAGGCTGAGTCCAAAATTTACATGAAATGTAAAGGACTCTGAAGAGCCAAAACAATTCCAACAAAGAAGAAAGTCGAAAGACTGACTCACTATAAAGCAACATTAGTCAGGATGGGCATATTGGTATAAAGATGGGCCTATAGTTCAATAGATCAGAATTGAATCCAAAAATAAATCCTTACATCACTGGTCAACGGATTTGCAAGAAAAGTGTCCAAACAATTCAACAGGAAAAGTCCAAAAATAGACCTATCCATTTATGGTCAAGTGATTTTTCAACAAAAGTACAAAAAGACAATTTACAAAATATAGTCTTCTTAACAAATTGTGTAGGAATATTTGGATATCCACAGCAAAAAGATGCATTTAGATCCTTTCACACAATAAAGACAAATAACCCTCATATACACTAAACAAAAATTAACTCAAAATGCATTACATACCTAAACATAAGAGATAAACCTCAAACTTTTAGAAGAAAATATAAGAGAAAATCTTTATGGCCTTAGGTTATACAAAAGGATCTTAGACATGATACTAACAAGACCAAAAAAATTGCTAAGTTAGACCCTTAAAATTGAATGTTTTTGTGCTTCTTAAGGCCCAACTAAGAAACCACACACTGGGATAAAATATCTGTAAACTGTTAAAAACCAAACAAAAAAACTTGTATCTCCAATACAGAATTCTTACAACAAAATATTTTTTTTAAACAAACAATAGTAAAAAGTCAACAACCAAATTTTTAAAATAGACAACAAACTTGAACAAACATTTCACCGAAAAAGACACACGTGTCTAATAAGCAAATGAAACAGTGCTCAAACTTCATCAATAACTAGGGAAACGCAAATTAAAGTCACAAGATACTACTACATACCCACTAAAATGGCAATAATCAAAAGACAAAAGGTAAGTGTTAGCGAAGATGTAAAGAAACTAGAACCCTCAGATGTTACTGATGGGAATGTGAAATGGCACAGCCACTGCTGAAAACAGTTTGGCAGTTTCTTAAAAATTCAGACATGTTTAAAAAAAAATTCATCCAAGAAAGGCTACTCCTAGGAATACTGTTATGGTAACTCCTAAAAATATAATCGAGAGAAATGAATGTATGTCCATAGACCGATCTGTTCATGCTGTTATAGTTTGGATGTCTGACCCGTCTAAACCTCACACTGAAATCTGATCCCAAATGTTGGAGGTGGGACCTAGCAGGAGGTGTCTGTGTTATAAGGGTGGATCCCTCATGAATGGCTTGTCCTCACGATAAGGAGTAAGTTCTCTATTCGTTACCAAAAGAGCTGGCTATTAAAAAGAACCTAGCAACTCTCCCCCATCTGACTTCTTCTCGCCATGTGATCTCTGCTCACATCTGCTCCCGTTTGCTTTCCACCATGAGGAGAAGTAATCTGAGGTCCTCACTAGAAGCAAATGCTGGCACCATAGTTCTTGTACACTCTGCAGAACCATGAGCCAAATAAACCACTTTTCTTTATAAATTACCCAACCTCAGATGTTCCTTCAGAGCAACATAAATGAACTAAGACACATGCATATTCATGGTATTATCCAAAAAGCCAAAAACTGAAGAGTCAAAGATCCAATAACTGGTGAATGCATAAATACAATGTGATATAGCAATACAATGGAATATTATTTAACAATTAAAAATAAATGAATTACTAACACATTTTGCATCCCAAATAAACCTCAAAAACATTATTTTAAGTAAAAGAAAATAGCAAAAGACTACATGTTCTATGATTCCATTTACATGAAATGGTCAGAAAGGAGAAATTTTTAGACACAGGCAATAGATCAGTGGTTTCCTGGACCTAGGGGGAAGGAATAAGGATTGTGTGCAAATAGATCCAGGGAAATTTTGGGAGGGATGGAAAAATTCTAAAACTGATTGTGAATGATTGCACAACTCTATAAATTTACTTAAAAATAATTGAATTGGGTAAAGAATATGAACAGACACTTCTCAAAAGAAGACATTTATGCAGCCAACAAACATGAAAAAAATCTCATCATCCCTAGTCATTAGAGAAGTGCAAATCAAAAACACAATGAGGTAACATCGCATACTAGTTAGAATGGTGATTATTAAAAAGTCAAGAAACAACTTTTACACTATTGGTGGGAATGTAAATTAGTTCAACCACTGCGTAAGACAGTGTGGCGATTTCTCAAGGATCTAGAACCAGAAATACCATTTGACCCAGCAATCTCATTGCTGAGTATATACCCAAAAGACTATAAATCATTCTGCTATAAAGACACATGCACACATTTGTTTGTTGCAGCACTAATTACAAAGGCAAAGACTTGGAACCAACCAAATGCCCATGAATTATAGACTGGATAAAGAAAATGTGGCACATATACACCATGGAGTACTACGCAGCCAGAAAAACGAATGAGTTCAGGTCCTTTGCAGGTGACATGGATGAAGCTGGAAACCATCATTCTCAGCAAACTAATGCAAGAACAGAAAACCAAACACCACATGTGCTCACTCCTAAGTGAGAGTTGAACAATGAGAACAAATGGACACAGGGACGGGAACATCACACACCGGGGCCCACTGGGGACTGGGGGGCAAGAGGAGTGAGAGCATTAAGACAAATACCTAATACATGTGGGGCTTAAAACCTAGATGACAGATTGATAGGTACAGCAAACCACCATGACACATGTACAGCTATGGAACAGACCTGCACGTTCCACACATGTATCCCAGAAATTAAATTTTTTTTTTAAAAATTGAATTTTCCCATTAGAGTGACTAAATTTTATAGTATGTACAATATATCCTAATAAGGCTATTTAAACAAAATCGAGGAACGGCAGTATGTGATCATTATTTAAAATTTAAAGGTAAATGCCATGAATAAGTCAGGGGCAAGAACTGTTGGTAGAAAAGATTAAAAGAGGAGTCATTTTTTTACCAAAAAAATCTTTATATGGTTACTTAAAAATGTACATAAAATAACCTGTATACAAAGATGTGTCACTTTTATAAAAATTAATATACTTTTAAAAGTATTCTCTACAAGCTAAAAAAAAGGTTTTGGGGTACAAACATATATGATAAAACTAAAATTATAGCTAGAGAACGAGCAAAAATTATCTAAATTCAACCTAATGGTTACCTATGGAGCAGGGAAATGGAATCACACCAGTGCTTCAGCGGTATTAATAATGCTCCATTTCTTAAATTGGGCAGTGAGCTCACAGTTCATAGATGACTCAATATTATGTCTTCTAACACGTGTTTCAGGTATTCTTTGGTATGCATTAAATATATCATAATCAAAAAGAGGGAGAAAGCACTATTTTGAAAACTGTCTTCAAAGCTACAAATAATGGCTCTGCAAAATATAATGTATAACAAATCACAGTTCACTTATAGATCATAAAATGTAAATGATAAAATCTAAGAGGGTCCAAAAATAGTTAAAAATTAATTACAGCTACCATTTATTCACCATCTATAATTCATACATTATCTCTAATCCTCCTTTCAACTCTACAAATATTCCTCATTTATACCTAAGAAACTGAGGCTCTGAGTTTTACTGCATGTGCCCAGAACCACACAGCTTTTTAAGTGGGAAGTCAGGATCATTAAGCATTATGCAAATACTCTTTCTCAGTCTGTTTCTAATAGTTACTCAATAACATTCAACAATAATGCTGCCTTGTTATTAATTACCTAATATTTTGAAGTATTTGCATAATGCCTTGTGATTTGTTGAAGTACAAAATTCAGAACCAGGTTTTTTTGTTGTTTTTGTGTTTTTTGAGACAGAGTCTCACTCTGTCGCCCACGCTGGAGTGCAGTGGTGCCATCTTGGCTCACTGCAACCTCCACCTCCCAGGTTCAGGCGATTCTCCTGCCTCAAGCTGGGATTACAGGCACATGCCACCACATCCAGCTATTTTTTTGTATTTTTAGTAGAGATGAGGTTTTGCCATGTTAGCAGGCTGGTCTCGAACACCTGACCTCATGTGATCCACCTGCCTCTACTTCCCAAAGTGCTGGGATTACAGGCATGAGCCACCCACCCAGCCCCAAGTTACAATCTTTGTAAACTACATAAATAACAAAATGACAACTTCATGTTTAATTCTGATACCTAATAAACTTAACTTTAAAAATATACATTTGAAACGTCGCTATATAATCTTCTTCAGATTTTTACAATGAGACTACCTTATGGAGAACAAAGTCCTGTAAATATAACAACATAAGGAAATGCCAAAGATACACAACAGGAAGGTATATTAATGATTATAAATACTTTAATTCAACTTTCCCCATAAAAAGTATTCATCTCGGGGCTGGGTGCAGTGGCTCACACCTATAATCTCAGCACTTTGGTAAGCTGAGGTGGGCAAATCACCTGAGGCCAGGAGTTCAAGACAAGCCTGACCAACATGGTTAAACCCTGTCTCTACTAAAAATACAAAATTAGCCAGGCATGGTGGCACCTGCCTGTGATCCCAGCTACTCAAGAGGCTGAGGCAGGAGAATAGCTTGAACCCAGGAGGCGGAGGTTGCAGTGAGCTGAGATCAAACCACTGCACTCCAGCCTGGGCAACAAGAGCGAAACTACAACTCAACAACAACAACAACAACAACAAAAAAGGATTCCTCTCAGTTCTACTCTCTGCACAGTGAAAACTAGATTATTAATATATTTGTACATACTCTAAAAGACTGAGATGCAACTAAGAATTCAGCCTAGGGATAATGCTAGAAGTAAAAATGTTCCACAGAGCATTTTTATTTCAACTGCCAAAATGAAGAGGGGAAAAAAAAAAAAAAGATGCCAAGTGACTTCAGGTAATAAAAGGCAGAAAGCTGGCTTTTAGTCATTTATTTTGGCTACATAAGTCACAGATGGTTTAAAATCTAAAATCTCTAGTCTCACTCCTACCAGCCAGCATCATCACAGATAGATAACATATTTAACATACTGGGAATGTAATGGAGAGGCAGAGGTTAGATGTCAAAAATAAAAAATTGTAAAAGCCTTGTGAGCCACACTTAGATAACAAAGAAAAGAACAGCGATAACTCAGATCATGCAAGGAGTAAACACGTCCCTTTCACTCCTCTCCAACCCATCTCTCCACTCTCCAGGTGAGTGTCTGTCTGTCTGTCTGTCTGTCTGTCTGTCTGTCTCTCTCTCTCTCTCTCTCTCTCTCTCTCTCATTCTGGTTAACTAAAGAGATTTTAGGTTGCAATGGAAAAACATTGAATACTTAAATGTGGCCCTCTAATTTCCCTAATATATACTTTTCACAACACTTGCATATATCCTAGTAATGTTACCCTTATTCATGAGAGTTGAAATGGTTCGTTACTTACAAGTGAGTTTACGCAAATAAAAACAAGTTAAAAAACTATTACATATATGAACCCATACAGGACTATCATTTCAATCAGTATTTCCCAATACTTCTTAAAGCAATAGTTCAACAAGGTACTCTACAGAAAAATAATGGTTTCATGGTCAAGTCATGAAGTACAAATCACACGAGGTACGTAAGAGTGTAAGAAATCCTGAAATGAAGAAACTTGCTTAACTTTATTATCCAGCTGTTCTCAAATTCACTAAGCTTATGAACTCTTTTTTTTCCCCAGCACCTATTAATATCCTATAGAACATGCACTTAGGAAACTCTAACCCTAACCATTGATTAAAATATACTATGTAAAGCATTATACTTAACCTAGTAGCATAGTTGTCAAAATGCCGCTGCCTTTAAAAAAAAACCTAAAATGAACTTTTAAAGAAAATAATTACCAAGTCACTAGGTGAAAATGGCTCATTTTAAATACTGCATGTACATTTACCTTACCTGGGTTCATTTAAAAATTATTACTGTAAGCACCAATTGGGATTTTGAAGGTGGGGGCAAAGAGCAAAATCTTCCTTAAAGTATAACATATGGAAGAGAACATTTTACAAACATTAACTTCTAAGACTGTTTTTATTTTTCCATCATTAATTTTCATGTTTGGTCTTTTCGTCAAATGGGAGAAAAAAATGGAATTTTATGACTTACAAAATTCAATGAATACACAGGCAAGCTATATTGAACTTTCCTGAAGGTATGTTTTACAACAATACAAGAATGTTTTAATGAAAATGTGTCAATTTTCTCTGTAACATGACCATGAATTATTTACTTCACAAGTTTTAAAGATTGTAAAGTACACACATTTTACCTGAAAGCTCCATAAAGTGGTCTGTACCAACAGACAAATGAACAAGGAGTAAAAAGCAAGAACCACAGGATACTCAATCCAAAATCAACCGCTCTTGTAGAATCAACACAAAACCAAGCCAAGCATCCGAAGATATTTAGAAACAGTGTTACTGCATGGACTGTGGATTAGAAAACAAAATAGAAAAAGAAATGTTTACATTCAAATTATGAATTCATCCAACAAAAAATTATAAAAGTTACTTTCTAAAAGCAAATGTATTCTACCCCATGTTTCCATTTATATTTTTCAAAACACTGCTATATCTTACATATTTGATTTGACAACAGAGTATACACAGGAAAGCGACTCTTAATACATGTATTGTTTGGCAAAAATTCTGTTGGCCCTCTCCTCGTCATGGGCAATTACATAGCTAAACCAGAGAAGCACTACCTTAAGGGTTTCTTCCCAAAAAGGAAACGTGATGTCTCTTGATCTGTAGCCCAAGAAGCAAAGCAATGCCTGCCAGGAAAAAAAGACCCAGGACTTAGGAGGAAAACTATATTTTTACAGAATGGGACTGCAGACTAAAACCTGGACTAAAAAAACTAATGCAGTAGCAATTTCCAGTGACTAGATAGTCAATGTATAAGGATTTTTCATTCATCTTCATAGAGTTGTCCATTTATAAAATCCTGGGGGAAAAAAATGTGTTTTGGTAGAGGATTAGATTTAGATTAGATTCCTCATTCCCCCACACAACATGATGCATTTTGGCTACTGTGGCAGGCTTTTCTTTTGGTTAACACAAATAGAGATTGACAAACTCATCATATGCTGTTAATAATTGCTTTGCCTGATAGACCAAAACTAAACAATCTGAGCAACATCTAACTATACCATGATCCCAAAGAACTACTTTGACCCAATGTAATTAATAAATGATTCAAAGGATTTTTTAAAAATTTATTCACAGGCTGAATTTATTACAGTAAGTAAATTCTTACATAAGCTAAAAGAATGTTAAATGTAAATTATCAAAAAAAAAAATGCCAACGAACTACTTAAATTAAAATCAACAAGTGGGAAAAACATATTGGATCTAGTTTTTTAAATTTCAAACTTTAAGATCTCTTTACAAATCAAATAAATTAATAATTAATGAAACAGGAATATAAACACACACTTTGGGATGCCTAAATTTGCTCTTACCTAACCACTAGATAAGTAAACAAACTCTAGAGTTTAAAATAAAAAAAAAAGAGCTCCAGATGAAGTTACTTAGATTGTAATCATCGAATAGTAAGCCCGCCAGTTAACCTCTGTAAGCTTCAATTTTTCAGCCATAGAAATACAGAGCTCTTTCAACTTTAAAATTTCATTCAATTCTATCACAAAACAGACACTCTTACTCATTACTCTAGTCCCATTAGGATTTTTGACTCTCAGGAATGCTTGCTCATAATACATTTACACAAAATCCTTGGCCTTAAAATAAGAGTAGTTGTATTAAGATCTTAAAAACAGAATTGAAAAGATTGTGAAACAGAAAATTATTACTCTGCAGCATTAAATAGCATCTGGCTGCCTTAAAAAGTTTTAGACCTTAACAACACTCTACCTTAAATTTCAATTTTCAAATTAGGTTATTTACTAATCCACTGAAAGAAAGATAAAATATATGTATACTTATGCTTTAGAGTTCATGAAAATTCTGTGAGGCATAGATGAAAATATCAATCTAATTTTGTGTAACAAAAATTTTTTCTAAATGTTTTCTATGAAACATGATCAATAAATCATTTACTTATATCCTAATGAAGAATAAGATGTCCAAGGTTAATTACTGAACAGTCTGTCCATTTATGCAGAGTTCAAAAAACATATAGAAAGGTAAGGTAAGTGTAAAATACATGATTCTATACTGCTAATTTCAATCCAATTTAAGTGAGTGACGAATCAATGCTGGAGACTCAGAACATAAAGAAATCTTTGGGCCATTTTGTTTATGTGATTTAAAAGTTGAACGACTCTCCTTCATATAAAATTTCATTTTCTTCACTAAGCATTCAAATCTGGTATTAGTTGATCTAAATTTGCAACCATTATTATCATATTCTTCTTAGTAAGTTCTGAATCACAATATAGAACTTCTTAATAAGTTCTGAATTACAATATAGACACCTAACATAAATAACTTTATAACAGTGTAATGTCTTCACTAAATGGTCTTTAATGTAGCTGGCTTATTTTTATTTTTTCCTTTTTCATTCAAGAGTACACTCAAAGAGGCTGAGATTCATTTCATAGTATTTCTACCTGCTTCATTTCATTTATAGTTTAAATTATTTGCTTCAGATAAAGTACTTTTGAAAGAATATCTTCTTCACATTCAGCCTAAAATGTAAATTATCTCTTCATTTGGGTTCTTTATTCTTTGTAGATGGTAGAAGTTGGAAATCTAGACTCTGGGCTCTATAGTCCATCTATACACCTCCTTCCTTACTTATGTAATGTTGAACAAGTTACTCAAATTCTCTAAGTTTTAGTTTTCCTATCTATAAAACCAAATAATATAGTACTTCCTTCACAGTGTGGCTAAGATTTAATATAATAAGATAATATAAAGTGGTTAGCACTGTGCCTGACACAAAAAGTAAATCCTCAATAAATATTAGCTCTCATTGAAGCTGAGTGTGAAAGCATTAGTCAACCTCCAAATCAACAACAGGTTAATATGTCCTAAAAATAATTCATTAAAACAGGCTATATTCTGTAAAATGTAGGCACATTACTAAGCTGGTAATAGTAATAATTACTTTGTTCCAGGTAATGCATCTTCAAAACAGAACCCTAACTGGAATCATGGGCCTTCTGAATACAGTTGACAGACATGCCTACTGAACAGGACTAGAGAAAACTACAATCAACTACGTTATTTCTGAGAGACTCAGAAAGTGATATATTTCTAAGACAAAACAGATCTATTCTGAAATAATCAGCATTGATAGTTAATAATCATTTGGTCAAAATTAACCATTTCTCCCTTTTAATCTCTATTTACTAAATTCCTTGCATAATTTTCTTCCAACACCCAGTTCCTCCACCAAAAAATATTTTCCTAGTTCTCGCTACTCAGGAGACCGGGATAGGAGTATCCCTTAAGCTAGGAGTTTGAGTCCAGCCCAGGCAACACAGCGAGACCCCATCTCAAAAAATATATATTTATATTTTTTCTCTATGTCAAAAAACATACATCTAAAATGCTAGGCCAGCTGGGTATGGTGGCTCATGCCTGTAATCCTAGCACTTTGGGAGGCCAAGGTGGGTGCATCACTTGAGGCCAGGAGTTTGAGACAGCCTGGGCAACGTGGTGACACCCCATCTCTACTAAAAATACAAAACCTAGCCAGGCATGATGGCACATGCCTGTAGTCCCAGCTACTCAGAAGGCTGAAGGCACGAGAATCACTTGAACCTGTGAGGTGGAGGTTGCAGTGAGCCAAGGTCACCCCTTTGCACTCCAGCCTAAGTGACAGACCAAGATCTGTCTCAAAATAAATGAATTAATTAAATGCTAGGCCAATTTCTGCCCATTTAAAAAATATATACATACATAAAATATAAATGCATATATTATATTGATTAAATAAGAGTTCGCATGTACATATATGGAATCAGACATTTAACATTAAAAATATATAATACTGACACTGATGATTCAGCAAAAGATACTAGATCAAGAATATCTTAAAAAAAAAAAACTAAAAGAGTTAAAAGTAGACTATCCATTAGGAATCATTTCTCATATTCCAAAACAACTTGACATACATGAAGAATGCTCCTAAAAGATTTTGAGGAAAGTCATCTCACCATTAAGGAAGGGAGAGGTAGTCTCATTAATCATAAAGTAAAAACATGCAAATTTCCTCCATCAAGAATGTATCCTACAATTATCCACTAACCCAGATGTTGTGCATGTGAGAACCCTCAATGGCTACCTCCCCTTCTGACATGGTATCAAATGAAGCTGAGACTACTGTTCGAAACAAAAATGAAACAGAGTAAGTAGGAGGTCTGTGCACACACAGCAAAACTGTTAACAGCCTAACATTTTTTTAGTATTCCATGAGCTGTAATTATACTCAAAGTGATGTGAGCACCACAGCCCCAAATGTATATTCTAATGTCCCATTCAATAAAATGTCCTGTATTACTTTCAATTATAAAAGTATTACAATTGAAAACAAGTAAACTCTACTCAAAGCTATAAAAAGAATACTTAGTTTATAATTTTATGCCTCTTTTTAAAAATAGCTCTAACACCTACATTTAACAGAATTATTTTAAATGGCCTTCCTCTGCAAAAAATTAGTATGCATAATTTTTTCCAAGCAAATCATGCCTAGATATCATCTTTCAAGGAAAAAGAATCTTACAAAATTTTACCCACATGACAGAGAAGTTGTCTTCTCCTCAAAAGAATGCCAGTTCTCAATATAGAGGTTTTTCTCAGCCAAGAACTTGCACTGTCACATATAGTACAATTCTGAAGTAACTAAATATGGTATGTTTCACTCTGAAATCATGATTATTAAGCTCTATCTATAGAACAAGCAGACTGGTTTATTATACTATCTTTGAAATAAAAATATGAATTTTGACAACAAAAATATAAATTCTAAGCAAAGATATAAATTGTTGTATACTCACACATCCACAAGTAGTACATAAGCTTTACTGTCTTTTGGAATTCTACAGGAATGTCTACAGAAAAATCCTGATAGAAACAAGGTCCCACAGGAAAATTGCTAGGAAGAGGTGGCCAATTATTTTTTCTACCTGTAAATTTTTTGTAAAAAAAGAAAAGGTTATTTATATTATAACAAATATGTGATATTCTTATTTTTGGTTTCAAAATGAAAAACTATTATTTTAATAAAAGTTTAGAAAAACTGTAATACTGTATCTTTGTATTCCTAGAACTCTGAAAGACAAGCTTTAGATTTTTTTAAAATTTTCTCAGAATATCATCACCTTATAGCACATTAGATGGTAAAGTAATTTTCCCATGCCATACCATATCATGTTTAGCAGGAACCATTTATGTATAGAAAAAACAAGAAACATAAAGAAAGCACATATCCAGTGCTTCCGCCCTAAAACAGATTTATGTCACAGTCCCAAAAGTCTGGCTGGCATGAAAAGGCCATCCAGTTTTTAAACTTCAATTTTCTCCTTAGCATCTTAAATCTTTAAATATAATTCTGTTTTATTCCTAATCCAGGTGGAGAGAGACCAGCTTCTAATTTTTTCAAGTTTTCTGTTAAGTCCAAGATTAAACCAATACCAAAGAATCAAATTTAGAATACTCAAAATTGGGGAAAAAATAATATCCAAAAGATACATGCACAAAAACCCTAAAACAAAGAAAACATGAAACAGTCATGATAAGGAAGCTGAGGAAATATAGAACCCTTTTAAAAAACGCAGAGAAAAGCAAATTCTAACCGTGAAGGGGGAAAAAAATGTGTCTATATGAAGAAATCAGATTAAAAATAAGACTTGAAAAATGGTGGGGGAAATAAAAATTAAAGAAGTCAAAACATAAAAAACAGAAGGTAAAAACAGCACCTAAGTCCATTTCCTAACTTTAGATGTTATATCCCACAATTTTTAAAAATTCAATTTTATGTACTTTTTCCAGACCAGGGTAATTTTTATAGCAGAAAGAACAATGACCTATTTCTGATTCTACCCATTCTGTTCCATTTATCACACTACTCAAATTTCATACAGTTCATTTCCCATACAAATCTCATACTATTTGAGAAGAAGCAGTGACAGTTGTAAAGAAGAGAGGCTCTGGAACCAGAAGTGGCTAGCCATTTATTGGCAAAGTTGCCTTGGACACTTACTCTCTCCTCTAAGCCTTAGTTTCCACGTTTGTAAAATGAAAATAAAAACTGTACCACCCTTTACAGGATTGTATCGAGGATTTAAGTATGAGTTAAGAGGGGAAAAATACTAAAATGTACTAACATACCGCAGTCTAACTGTTGATTTCCTACTCTTTGTTACTGCCTTTACTAAAACATCTCTCATAGAAATAGTTTGTATTTGCCAGTGCTAAAGAAATAAGACAGATTTTAGTTACAGGTACTTCGGAAACACTGGTCCAGTTAAACTTTTATTTTCTCCTTCTACAGATGCTACCTCTAATGCCACAAGCAAGAAAATGACCCAGGATAAACGTGTCCTCACCAAGCCCCAGACTTACACATTCTAAGATAAAAAGAAATAGTAGTTCCATATATTGTTATTGTTCTAGCTTTGAATTGCATCACTATCCCAGACAACCTAACAATGAGTTATCTAGCTCTTTTATCTCTTCTTACCCAGAGACTGCTAGCTTTCCCTAAGAGACTCCTTTGAAGTGATCTTTGGCAGGCACAAACTGAATAGAATTCACTGCAAACAATTCACCACTTATTTCTTTGGCATCATATGAATACTTTAGGTTTCCAATTTTTCTAACATGATTTGACAAAACACTTGTGAGGACTGGGGCAGATAATCTGAAACTGACCTGAATAAATCAGGTAAGAGTCAAATGTAGGGTACATGCAAATGTACTCAGAAAGGTTCAATAGAACCAAGGAGGACCTAAGTGCAGAATCAAAGGCTCCTGGCCTTAGCCAAATTTATCATATTCACATTCACTTTCTGTGTGATGAGGCTAACACTATTCTACTCTATCAACAAAAGACTATGCAAATCAGCCAAGATCAGAAGGCTACAGAGTTTCAAGCAGGCAATCTGCTGTGTCTGATCTCCCTATTCGAACAGGAAAACAGCACAGGGTTTTATCCGTAAGTCAAATGACCCAGGTGCTAGTATAGACATAATGTAACCTGTTTAAAAGTTATTTTTGTTTTAAATTTCTTTGGATACTACCATGTTGACTGAGGTTTTGCATTTCTCGTTCCCGACGATCTAATTCTGCGGCTTTTCTTTCTAGTTCTTCCTGGCGCTTAAGAAGTTCAGCTTGGGCCAATGCATGTTCCTAAATAAAAAATATCAGTAAGTGAATAGAATGTCAGAAGTATAAAATATTTTAACATTTATATATTAACTCCTTCTTCTCTACTATGAGAGAAACCTAATTCAAAAGTGCTTCCAAGGTACAGAAATTTACTGAAGATCACAGTTACAGAAAATATTATGGGGATATTTGGTCCATTTGGTCTTTAAACTCTCAGTGGGGGCCAGGCGTGGTGGTTCACACCTGTAATCCCAGCACTTTGGGAAACCGAGGTGGGCGGATCACGAGGTCAGGAGATTGAGACCATCCTGGCCAACGTGGTGAAACTCCGTCTCTACTAAAAAATAAAAAAATTAGCCAGGCATGGTGGCGGGAGCCTGTAATCCCAGCTACTTGGGAGGCTGAGGTAGGAGAATTGCTTGAACCTGGGAGGTGGAGGTTGCAATGAGCCAAGATCACGCCTGAAAAAAAAGAAAAGAAGAGCCCCAGTGGGAATGTTGGTTCCACTAAGACAGGAAAAACTGCTTTTAGTAAAAGTAGTCAGAAATCTTAGGTAATCTGGAAAATGAAATTAAGATGACCTCTATGCCTAAATCAGTGAAGAGGCAATGGGAACAGTTGAGGAAAACAGACAACAGATAAAAGGGCAACTGAACTGGCTCCTATAAATCAAACTAAATGATATGTAAGGCTGCCAATGCAAAAATATTTTATAATATCTTAAATGTTATAGGAGAATGAGGTAAAAGGTTGTGATTAAGAAATTATGACTCAATTTGCCCTTACATGTTATCAGGCATCTTATTAATCTCCTTTTCTCTCAGATTTTTGCCAACTTCTACTTCCTAACACTGTCTGTTACTTTATCATTATAACGCTCTCCCAATAATATGTATTATTCCATCACTTTTACCTTAATGGTAGTCTGCATTAAAAAGTGAGACAAAAGGCAATAAAAATCTCACTATACAATTGTAGACCAAGATAATACACAAATTCAGTAATTTCTAATAATGGAATAAAGCAAATGTTCTAAGCTGATAAAGAGAAATGAGTATTTGGCTGGACGCAGTGGCTCACGCCTATAATCCCAGCACTTTGGGAGGCCAAGGCGGGTGGATCACTAGGTCAAGAGATCGAGACCATCATGGTCAACATGGTGAAATCCCGTCGCTACTAAAAATACAAAAATTAGCTGGGCATGGTGGCACAGCCTGTAGTCCCAGCTACTCGGGAGGCTGAGGCAGGAGAATTGCTTGAACCCAGGAAGCGGAAGTTGCGGCGAGCCAAGATCACGCCATTGCACTTCAGCTTGGGTAACAAGAGCGAAACTCAATCTAATAAAAAATAAATACATACATATATAAGAGACATATGTATTTGTAGAAGGACTAGATAGCAAATCCAGACTTCAAGGTGACTTAAAAATTAAGCAACAGAAATGTAACCATATAAAGAATTATTTTGCTCTGAAAGCAAACGTTATTGATACACAATTAACATGAACTAACCTTTGCAATCTGTGTATAAGCTGGATGTTCCTCTGTTGGTTTCATTATTGCTGGTTGTGTATTGGGTACATTAGGCATCTTCACACTGCCTGGTGGAGGCTAGAATGATTAAGAGAAGGACAAACTATGTAACACAAAGATCCAACTTAACTTATTTCAAAAGGTATAATATCAATAAAATCCAAAATTCTGCCTCTCTTCATCCCCTGCCTCTCATAGTCAAGTGTGTGGCAAAGAGCTGCTGAAATTTCTCTATCTCCATTTTCTCCAACTCATTCATTTTTCAACTCTACAACTGGGCTGCTACTTTTAACACTACACCACAAACACTCTCCTCCAGGATACCATATGTAAAAAAATAGAGGCTGGGCGCGTTGGCACACACCTATAATCTCAGCACTTTCCAAGGTGGGCGGATCACCTGAGGTCAGGAGTTCGAGACCAGCCTGGCCAAATTAGTAATAACCCCGTCTCTACTAAAAATATAAAAATTAGCCAGGTGTGGTGGTGGGCGCCTGTAATCCCAGCTACTCGGGAGGCGGGGGCACGAGAATTGCTTGAGCCCAGGAGGCAGAGGTTGCAGTGAGCCAAGACCACACCACTGCACTCCAACTTGTGCTACAGAGTGAGACTCCATCTAAAAAAAAAAAAAAAAAGGCAAGAACTAAAAATAGGTCAAACAGTTTTGAATAAAGTAGGAAGACCTGTGATATCAAGGCTTATTATGGGACCATAGTAATTAAGGGTGTAATACAGATGCAAGGACAGAGAAATTGTACCAATAAACAAAACAGACAGAGAAACAAATCCACACAAATGAAGAAACTTGATACTCAACAGAGGTGTCACTACAAAACAGTGAAGAAATAATGTGTTAATCAATAAATGGTACTTGAATAACTGGTTACTCATACAGGGAAAAAAAACAAAACTAGGTTTCTTACTTCACATCACATACAAAAATGAATTCTAGGTAGATTAATGACCTAAAACTGAAAAAGCAAAACTTAAAAACTTCCAGGAAAAAATCCATGGAATTTTTTTATGAATATTCCTTGAGCTTCTAGCATGTAAACTCTAGAAATCTTGCTTATTTTGTTTATGATCTATCCCAAGTACTCAAAATAATGCCTGAAACATAGTAGATGCTCAGTAAGCATCTGTCAAATTAAGACTAGAAAACACACAAACCACAAAAGATTGACCAATTTAATTACATTAAAATTTAATAACAAAAAATTAAAGTCAAATCATGGACTAGGAAAACATAGTTGTAATGCATAGAACAGAAAATTGCTACCCAGGATATATAAAGAATTGTTACACATCCATGAAAATACAAACTAATTGAAAAATTAGCAGCAGATCTGAACAAGCAATACAAAGAAGTCAATCAACATGTGAAAAGACGTGTAACATCACTAGTAATCAAGAAGTGCAAAAACAATCATTTACCATTTCAAAATCATGAAATAGAAAAATATAAACTCTGATAATACCAAAATTGGGATTTACACAATATACATAACGGTGGTACATATGAAAATTAAAGCATTGAGCAAGAAACTCAGTGGAAATAGAATTGTCAATAAATGCTGTTGGGAGAATTATTTAAATTGGGAGAGGAAAAAACAAGATCCTTGTATCTAAACAAAATTCCAAATGGATTAAAAATTGAATAAAAAAACGACAAAAAACAACTATAAAGACACTAAAATACATTCTATGGACTAGAGAGCATTATCTAATCTCGGCGTTAAGAAAAGTCATTCTAAACATTCAGAGATTTGGGGAGAGAAATCATAATAAAAAAGTAATATATTTGACTACATAAAATTTAGGACTTTGATGATATACAGCATTCATAAGATTAGATGACAGATTAGATGACAAAATCTAAATAATAAGCAATATATACAACAATCAGTTAATATATTTCACTAGGTACAAATCAATACAAAATAAACATGTTACTGAAAAAAAAACTGCATTTTAAAAAACCCTTAACAGTTTACAAAATACAAAAGAAAAATAAACATATAAAAAATTTCACCCTCACTAGTAATATAAAAGAAATGCAAATTTTACCTAATTATTTTTAAAATAAATAATTATTATCATAGGATTATCACCACATTTTGAAAAAGATGTGATAAAATGGATATTTTCACACACTGAAAAGTAGGATTATAAACTAGCACATGTAGTAATCCTGGAGCACAATTTGGCATTATGTTTCAAGAGCCACAGAAGTATTTATACCCCACGTACTATGAATATAAATATCCTACGGAAATAATCCAAGATATTTGCAAATGTATGTATGCCAAGAATGCTCACTACAGCTTTATTTACAAAAGCAAAGGGTTACAAATAACCCTAAATATCCAACACAACAGGGAAACAGATAAACTGATATATCTATAGAATATATAATACAGCTATTTAGAAGTTGTAAAGGTCCAGGCGTCGTGGCTCACGCCTGTAATCCCAGCACTTTGGGAGGCTGAGGCGGGCGGGTCACGAGGTCAAGAGATCGAGACCATCCTGGCCAACACAGTGAAACCCTGTCTCTACTAAAATAAAATTTTAAAAAATTAGCTGGGCATGATGGTGCGTGCCTGTAGTCCCAGGTACTCTGGAGAGTGAGGCAGGAAAAATGCCTGAACCCAGGAGGTAGAGGTTGCAGTGAGCTGAGATCGCACCACTGCACTCCAGCCTGGTGCCTGGTGACAAAGCAAGACTCTGTCTCAAAAAAAAAAAAAAGTTCTAAAAGAATATGTAATAAGATGGGGAAGCTTGGACAAGTAAGTGATAAAAATAAGTTACAAAACAAAGCTGTATATAAGATGAAAATATATCAAAATGTTAATAGGGATTATTTCTGGGCAGTGGGACTAAGAGCATTTTCTTGTATTTTTTAAGTCTCCATTATAATCTTTTGTCACTAAAATAATCACAAATTATCTTTTCCAACTGCTTGTTCCCCGGTACCCAACATCTCATATTAATGGGCAGAAAAACTAAAGCTAATCAATCCTAACTTCTCCAATTAGAAAAGTATGGTCCTTTAAATGCAAAACCCAAAACTATAAAAACTATAGAAGAAAACCTAGGCAATACCATTCAGGACATAGGCATGGGCAAAGATTTCATGACAAAAATGCCAAAAGCCAAAATTGATAAATGAGATCTAATTAAACTAAAGAGCTTCTGCACAGCAAAAGAAACTATCAGTAAACAGACAACCTACAGAATGGAAGAAAAATTGTACAATCCATCCATCTGACAAAAGTCTAATATCCAAAGTCTACAAGGAACTTAAACTAATTTACAAGAAAAAACAACGCCATTAAAAAGTGGTCAAAAGACGCGAACAGACACTTCTCAAAAGAAGACATTCATGGGGCCAACATATGAAAAAAAGCTCAACATCACTGATCATTAAAAAAAATGCAAATCAAAACCACAATGAGATACCATCTCATACCAACCAGAATGGCGACTATTAAAAAGTCAGAAAACCACAGATGCTGCAGAGGTTGTGGAGAAAAAGGAATGCTTTTATACTGTTGGTGGGAGTGTAAATTAGTTCAACTACTGTGGAAGACAGTGTGGTGATTCCTCAAAGATCTAGAGGCAGAAACACCATTTGATCCAGCAATCCCATTACTGGATATATACCCAGAGGAACATCATTCTACTACAAAGACACATACACACGTATGTTTATTGTGACACTATTCACAATAGCAAAGACATGGAATCAACCTAAATGCCAATCAATGATAGACTGGATAAAGAAAATGTGGTACATATACACCATGGAATACCATGCAGCCATAAAAAGGAATGAGATCATGCCCTTCGCAGGGACATAAATGGAGATGGAAGCCAGCATCCTCATCAAACCAGTGCAGGAACAGAAAACCAAACACCGCATGGTCTCACTCATAAGTGGGAGCTAAACAATGAGAACAGATGGACACATGGTGAGGAATAACACACACTGGAGCCTGTCAGGGGGTGGGGGTGAGGATGGGGCGAAGGGAGAGCATCGAGAAGAATAGTTAGTGGATGCTGGGTTTAATACCTAGGTGATGGGTTGATCTGTGCAACAAACCACCATGGCACACATTTGCCAACGTAACAAACCTGCACATCTTGCACATGTATCCCAGAACTTAAAAAGTTGAAAAAAAATAAGAGAGAAAGAGCTCCTGGTACCTTAAGTGAGATAATAATTCTTAACATATTGTCCCAAGTTCACAAGGCATTTAGAATTGCTATCTGAATCAGTAACAAAGAACTTCACTTAGCAAAAAAAGAAAAAGCATGACCCTAAAGTCCTGTCGTCTTGGTTTAATAAGCACCAACAAAACAATGACTAGATATTAATAAAATGCCTGGCAAAAATCAGCCTGGCAGCAGCATGCTTCAGGAAAAACACAGAATAAATTAGCCAAGAATGCACCCAACTGAAACTTTGCTATAAATGCTGTATTACTTTAAATAACACGAAGCATTAAATACAATAAATTAGTAGATAAGGAGGAAGGTAGGGTTAGAGCTACTAATTTGATGGATTTAAGGCCATAGTTGCTTGTGGTACACAGCAATGATGAGAAATGTTGGAGAACCACAAATCTCTAATAGCACTGACATAAATCTGTAGTTATTATCCTGATAATTTCTTCACATCTGTAGATGTTAAAGACCCAGTATTTTCTTCAGCCACAATATACTGGATTAGCCATCTCAAGCCAAGTAGAGTTCTAGAGGATGACCTCTTTTCATCACTACTAAATACCTATTCTGATGATGGTTCCTAGTTCATTTCCAACTTTTTGCTTTGGCACAGATGAGCATGTGTACGTGTGTATGTCTCTCTCTCTATATATATGTGTGTGTGTCTCTGTCTCTCTCTATCTATAACAAGCCACTCAAGACTTTCATTTCTTACAACACAGCAGATCACCCATATGTAGAGATCCCCTCTAGTACATAACACCTAAAACACTGAACCAAACTTTATTTAAATAATATTGTAACTATACAGCTAAGGCAACAAGAAATCCTGGGAGGCAAGAAATCAGGAACTACTAAAACCAAAGAAAGAAAAGCCTTGATGCCATGCCATTCACCAAATTACTAGTGATCCATCTTGCACTAGTAAACTAGAGACAAAGCTTTGGAGCTGGTACAAGGTAAGGGATTGACAAGATCCCTCCTCCTCCCCGAGCCAGGAGTCTCTAAAAAGCAACTGTTTCAATGAATAAGAAAAAGGCAATTTCACAGAACAACAACAACAAAAAAGATGGGAATATCTCCATGTCTTGCCCTTAATTCTGGATGTAAAAGGCAGAAAAATGGGAAATCTTCCCTGAGAATTCCTAATCATAAACCTACCAATGCCAGGCATGGCTGCTCACACCTGTAATCTCAGCACTTTGGGAGGCTGAGGTAGAAGGATCACTCAAGGCCAGGAGTTTGAGACAGCCTGGGCAATACAGTGAGACTTCGGCTTTACAAAAAAATTTAAAAATTAACCAAGTGTGGGTGGCACATGCCTGGAGTCCCAGCTACTTGGGAGGCTGAGGCAGGAGGATAGCTTGAGCCCAGAAAGCGGAGGCTGCAATGAGCGAAGATCATACCACTACACTCCAGCCTGGGCAACAGAGCAAGACCCTGTCTCAAAAAAAAAACCTACCAACTTGCAGATCTCAGGTCAGAATTCACACTACTCACATAGACAAGATGATCCAACCTCCAATTTTCATTGAAAAGGCTCTCAGGGTGGTCGTGACCTCAGACATCCGGCAAAAGTAGAGGAACAAACATTAAAACCAGGTGATATGGTTTGGCTGTGTCCCCACCCAAATTTCATCTTGAACTGTAGCTCCCATAATTCCCACGTCATGGGAGGGGCCTGGTGGGAGGTAATCGAATCATGGGAGTGGGTCTTTCCTATGTTGTTCTCATGAGAGTGAATAAATCACACAACATCTGATGGTTTTATAAAGGGGAGTTCCTCTACACATGGCTCTCTTGCCTGCCGCCATGCTACACGTGCTTTTGCTTGTTCTTCACTTTCCATCATGATTGTGAGGTCTCCTCAGCCATGTGGAACTGTAAATCCATTAAACCTCTTTTTCTTTAGAAATTACCCAGTCTCGGGTATGTCTTTATTAGGAGAGTGAGAACTAATACACCAGGCTTCAGGAAATTAACACAGATAACGTTCCAAGTAACTTTGGCTTATGATTTAAATGTATGCAGAAACAAGCCACGAGGGTTCACAGAAAAAGCAAACTACAAAATAAGACCTGAATATATCTGAATTATCAGATACAAAATAGGTGTGTTTAATAAAGAAATGAGAGTAATAAAAATTTGACTAAGAAGAGACCAACAGAATTGGCCAAACAGCTTCTTAAATGATATATATGGAACTCTACAAACAGAACGGTAATAATGATTTTGTTATAAATTTAATTAAAAAGTTGAACAGTGAACTATATGCAGATAAAATAATGAAGGAATGGAAGTCAATCTAAATATAACTAGTTTTCTGTGTGACACAGCACAGAGACCGAAAAAAAATGGAAAATACGAGAAAGTACAAGGCATGATGATTGAGAAGGTCTAACATACAACTAAGAGGTCCAGAGGAAAAAAACAGAGAAGATGAAGGAGAGTCAATGTCCAAAAACAGAATATGAAGACACTAATTCTCAGATTTAAAACTCTAATAAAACACAAAACAAATTTTAAAAAATAAATAACACTCAGATACATCACAGTGAAAGAGCAAACCTTAAAAACTTCAAGAAAAAAAAAGAAAAGATAATTCCCACACAAAGGAATGTCACCTATAAACCATGTTGTATCCTTTCACCTAAGACCCTAAGACTGAGCTGGCCTCTCAACAGCAACATTGGTAACTCAAGGATAATGTGCTAAATGGCTGAGAGAAAATAACTGTTAATGTAGAACTCTAAATCCAATCAGAATAGCTGTTTGAGAACCAAGAGGAAACAAAAAATACTGAAAAAATTAGTAGAAACATACCTTCTCTAAAAGAACTTCTACTTTAGGAATAACAACAACAACAACAACAAAAAGACAGCAGAAGAAAAACCTGAGATGCAAAAAAGAAGACCTCTCTCTCTCACTGGACACTCCATAGTAAATCATCTTCATTTTACATTGGCAAAAACTCCAAACACACACAGAAGGAAAGCCAATCTATTGGCAGGGAAAAAGAAAACACTCCACTGCAACCAAATGTACTACAGTAAGATAAGCTCTTCTCCTGACAAACCTAAAACTGTGTCTGCCACTACTTTGGCTGCACCTGAGAAAAACCTGAAGTACTGAGAAAAACAGAGTGCAGAGATGGAGACAAAGAACAAAACTGGAACAGAACAGGAGGAGAATGAGAGAACTGAGCCCGGAGGCAGAATCAAAAACAAAGTCTGGCCGAGCAAGGCTGTATATCCTCAAACCATGGATGGATGAAGTTTCACAAACTGGGAATAGACTACATGTTAAAATATCTCTTAGAAAATTAAGGGATTATAATTCTTTTATATTTTAATACAAATTACCTTACTACATTTGCCTCTTCTGTGTGGCTTTAGCACAGCTAGGACCAACAGATAAAAATTATAGAAAAAATATATTGGCTCAAGAGGATTAAGAACATTATAATAATCATGATTATACAATGGTGGATGGACTGCTCTATAATATAGTGAGCTCTCTGCACTGGAAATTCCAAGGGTGATTCACTTTAAATAATTGACTACTCAAGGTCTCTTCAAGGCACAGGAAGTTCATGAGTTGCCTTTGTTATGCATAAGCAAATATATTTTCTCCTTCCAGATTTTCTTCCATATTCTAAACACCTATTTCAGAAAATTTCTTCTTGCTCTCTCCAGCTCTTTCTCTTCCATCTCTGAGCCAAAAAATATCCTAAGCACATGCAAGGTCGAAAGGAATGTTACTTAATTTATATTCATGGACATCCAGCATCAGAAACCCCAGGTACTTACTGAAATGCAAACTCTGGGCCCTACTATGAACCTATTGATTCCGAACCTCAGGGATTAAGTTGAAAGAATTTGTACTTTAAACAAGCTACCATTTTTAACAAACTCCCCATGGTGATTCTGAGACACCTTAAAATTTGTGAACTCCCCTGTAAGGCAACAAAGTTTACAGTTTTTATAAAACACTGTTGTATTTCTTTCACTTAAACTGCCAAAAGAATCCTGAAACTTTTTGAAGCTTTCACTCACTAACAGCCTGTGACTCAGCAGAGATGACTGTGGCTATGCTTAACACAGATTCCCTTGTTATTAAGAGTGCTTAAAGTTATACATACTAATCTCAGAATCAGGACAAAGAGACATAATTTTACTAGACAAATCACTTTAAAATAAGGCTTTTAAAGATTAGAATAATTGGGGAAGGAAATGTGTAATAAGAAAGAAGAAATGTACCAGTATGGGGGTTTCCAAACAGATAAAGGAACAAATGTGACCATACACATTAATTCATACATTAATCAAACATTCATTGGTCAACTACAATGGGCCACAAAGGTATACAGGAAGTGGAATATATTAATGAACAAAATAGGCAAACACCCCTAATCCCATAAAGCTACATTCTAGCAACAGAAAATAAACAATACACATATTAAACAAATACATTCTAAAGCATCCTAAAAGGCAACCAATTTTACAGGACAACAACAAAAAGACTGGAGTGAAGAGGTCACGAATATAGTCTGACTGGGGATAAATTTAAAAAGGTGATTAGAGAAGTCAATGTTTGAACAAAGACTTTAAGGAGGTGAGAAAGTAAGCCTTGCAGATTATCCATCTGAGGGAAGACCATTTTAAGCAGTGGTAACAACCAATACAAAGTCAGGAGAATGCATGGTATATGTGAGGAATCAGTGTGCTAGACAAGAATATACAGGGAGAAGGTGTGACAAGATGAAGAAAAAAGAATATCAGTTATAAGATTAAACACTATTTTAAAGACTCATGGTTTTTACTCTGAAAAAAAAAAAAGCAAGTAAAAGGGACTTTCAGTTTCCAGTGTCATGTATAAGGAGTTTGGAATTTACCACTGCACCCTAACAACAATTTAAAAGATGAACAAACTAAAAAATCAGTAACTCATTCTGGATCGTTAAGAGATGTGAGGATGCAGGGCAAACTGCTGCCTCACGACTGGAGAAACAGGTAAATCCAGGGAGCAACAACTTACTAGAACAAAAGCTCTCTAGCAGAAACTACTATGAGAACCATTACCTGGGTAGAGAAACCTTAAGTGTAATTAAGAAATTCCTGGAGGCAGGCTGGGCACGGTGGCTTATGCCTGTAATCCCAGCACTTTGGGAGGCTGAGTCCAAGGAGATCAGCCTGACCAACATGGAGAAACCCCAACTCTATTAAAATATAAAAAACTAGCCAGGCGTGGTAGCACATGCCTGTAATCCCAGCTACTCAAGAGGCTGAGGCAGGAGAATCACTTGAACCCAAGAGGCAGAGGTTGCGGTGAGCTGAGATAGTGCCACTGCACTCAAGCCTGGGCAACAAGAGCAAAACTCCATCTCAAAAAAAAAAAAAAAGAAAAAAAAGAGAAGAAATTGCTGGAGGCTCAGCAAAGACAGCATAAAGAATAAAATCTACAGGGGAACCCATTCATATGGTGAGTCCCCTCATACTTTCGCACTTTGGTTTTATCTCCAGAAAGTCAACCACAGTACATGGGGAAAAAAAAATCTCCTTCTAACAAGTTTGGTGAGGGGGGAGGGAAGAACCATTTTGAAAAACACCAGAGCACTCTGTTCTTCTTAACAAGGTCTGCCCTCAGGAGAAACTATTTAACGAGTGCCTAACCTGTTGGGGCTTATCAGAGCCTAACTCAACTGGAGGAGGGGAAATACCCAACTCCAGCCCACTCTAGCCACCATTCTGTCCCACCTCAGAAAGAAGAAAACAACTTTTAAACATTTGTGAAGTTCACAGACTCAATAAAAGACTGAGACCAAATCACAAGACTACAGAGCACTTCTCAACACCTTAGCACCACACAACTAAAGACTTAATTACAGCAATTCCTTTTACTGAGTACATCATGTCAGACTATCAAAAAAAAACTATAAGGCTGGGCACAGTGGCTCACACCTGTAATCCCGGCACTTTGGGAGGCTGAGGCAAGAGGACTGTTTAAGCCCACGAGCTTGAGACCAGCCTGGGCAATACAGTGAGACCCCACCTGTAGAAAAATAAAATTAGCATGGTGGCACATATCTGTAGTCCCATCCACCTGGGAGGCCAAGGCTGCAGTGACCTATTAAATATTTTTAAATATATATATTTGAAGTTCTGTACAGACAATGAGAATATAGGTCAGAAACTTGGATCCACATAAAGAAAGCATGAGCTACAGACAAGAAACAGATGAAGTTTAAAACTTTTTATTTATTTTTATTTTTATTTTGAGACAGGGTCTCACTCTGTCACTCTGGTTGGAGC
Organism: Cacajao melanocephalus; assembly: GCA_963573385.1. Taxonomy (NCBI): domain Eukaryota; kingdom Metazoa; phylum Chordata; class Mammalia; order Primates; family Pitheciidae; genus Cacajao; species Cacajao melanocephalus. The sequence goes on along the minus strand of CAUYLG010059559.1, from coordinate 28,866 downwards.
ACAATAGCATGATCATAGCAAACTGTAGCCTCAAACTCCTGAGCTCCAGCAATCCTTCTACCTCTGCCTCCTGAATGAGTAGCTAAGACAACAGGTGTGACACGGTAAAAAGCCCCATAAACCTGCATACCTCAACCATACCTTGGCTTTTCTGCTGAAACTGCTCTCTATAATCCAAATATGAATAATTAAGAATCAACCATACCTCGGCTTTCTGTTTAAACTGCTCTCTATAACCCAAATGTGAATAACAAATTAAGGACTGTAATTGCCACCCTACCCAGACAATGTGTAAACAGATGCTAATCTTGACTTTTGTGAACCGCTTAAGTAACAATCAGAATGTCAAAAAGTCCCCTAGCCCTGGGAATGTCCAGAGCCCCTCGCCCTCATCCCTGCTCAGAAGGTGATTTACAGAATTCACTAGCCCTTAGAATGTCTGAAGCCCCTCACCCCCACCCTTGCCCCCTCACCCTCATCTCCACCCAGAAGGTGATTTACAAAATTCACTAGCCCTTGGAATGTCTGAAGCTCCTCACTCCCACCCCCACCCTTCACCCTCACTCCCAAGGTGATTTTTTATGGGTATAAAAGGTCTTGACACCCTCCTTTCAGGGCCACGGGTTGGAGACCCTGCAATTTGGCATGCTTTTGTCTTGGTGTTGACTTTCTATGCTCGCTCCATTACAACACAAATGTTATGGCATTGTTAACGTATAGAAAATTTGAAACAATTTATAAAGTCCTATCCACACCATTTCAATGGAGACACTAATATTTTAATAATATAGTGGTCCCTAGAAAGAAATATATTCTCTTTCCAGGTATCTAAGGTTAGAATGCATATTGTAACTGGAGGGGGGAAATACATACTTACCATTTATCTCTTTGTATCACTTACTAAATTGTAGAGCAGAAATTTATGTGCCATAAATTGGTTTTTTTAATCAATTGTGACAACTCTGTCTTTCAGATGTACTAGCTATTTCTTCCTTTTACATACTTCCTATATCTGTTAAACTATTAATAAATTAATTAATTTTTATTTGTATAAATTTATGTGGTCTAAGTGTAATTTTGTTACATAGATATATTGCATATTTCTGAAGCGAGAGATTTTAGTGTATCCATCACTGGAATAACATACATTGTACCCATTAAGTAATTTCTCATCATCAAGCTCCTCTTATCCCCACATCCTTCTGAGTTTCCATGGTCTATCATTCCACATTCTATGTCCAGGTGTACATATTATTTAGCTATCATTTAAAAGTGAGAACATGCAGCATTTGTCTTTCTGTCTCTGAGTTCTTTCCCTTAAGATAACGGCCTTCAGTTCTATACGCATTGCTGCAAAACACAGGATTGCCTTGTTTTTTTATGGTCTAATAGTATTTCATTGTGTATATATAACACATTTTGTTTATCAGGTCATCCACTGATGGACACTAGGTTGATTCCATATCTTTGCTGTTGTGAATAGTGCAGCAATAAACATGGGAGTGCAAGTATCTTTTTGATACAATTGTTTATTTTCCTTTAGGTAAATACCCAGCAGTGAGATTGCTAGATCAAAGAGTAGTTCTGCCTTTAGTTTTTCAGTCTTCATATTGTCTTCCATAAAAATTGTCCTACTTTATATTCCCACCAGCAGTGTATAAGCATTCCCTTTTCTCTGTATCCTCACCAATATCTGCTACTTTTTGTTTTTAAAGTGTCTTTTATCATCTTCCAAAATTTTCTGCCTACATATCTTTGCACACATACTATCCTGCCCCAAACTCCCCTTTTATTGTTATTTTTTTAATATTCAAGTCTTTGTTATTTTTAAAGTATTAACTAAAATGCCAACTTATCCATGGAGCCTTTGATGTTTTTAAGCAAGAGTAACTCTCCTCTAAGTTGTCAAGTCACTCTGACTTATCTTATTGTGTCAGTTAGGGTGTTTTTGTTATAGGCAAGAGAATCTGCTTTGAACTTAGGTCAAAAGGAAAAAATTTAAGTTAGTTCATAGAATCAATAAAAAGGAAAAGAGTCCGACTGTTCTGAGGAGCTAAGTAATAAGAATAAGAGGCTAACCTCTTCAGGATGCTCCTTGAAAAGACTCAATGCCAATAATTGTTCATCCTTGTGCCAGTTCCTTAAAAGTTTAAAACCTCTGAATAGAAGGCTAATTGATCTTGCTGGGCTCAAGCACCCATACCTTAGGTAGAAAAAAGCAGGATATCATGATGGATAGAAGTTACACCAAAGCAGAATGAGGTCAATTTCCATGGAAAATAGTGTATTTGAGTAACAAAAGGAAGGGAAACGTTATGGCCGGAATATGTGAATGTGTCTCCCCTTTCTATCATATGTTAAAACTTAATTACTAAAGTAACAGTTTTAGCAGATGGGGCCATTAAGAGATGATTGGATTATGAGGGCTCCAAGGTTAGGACTGAGATTAGTACCTTTATAAAAGAGGTTGAAGAGAGTTGTATTGTCCTTCACTGTGTGAACACACAGCCTTTACCTCTTACATGTTGTGAGGTTGTGGCAAAAGGCATTGCCTCTAAAGCAGAGAGCAGCCCTCATCAGCCACAGAATCTGACAGTGCCTTGATTTTTAGATTTTCCAGCCTCCAGATCTGTGAGAAATAAATTTCTAAGATATTTTGTTATAACAGACTAAATTGACTATGATAGGGTAGGAATGCTGAGTTACAAACAAAGAAAAGATAGTCACTACAATTTCAGTACTCAATGACCTTTTGACTCATATTACAGATACATATTATGTTTTACATCGTTATATTTACTTTTAGATCCTTACCAGACTAAGCACATCATACACACACACACACACACACACACGAGTTGTTTAATGAATACAAAAAGATATATATGTGACATTTTTTCTAGAAGACAGAGTAAAACTGAAAGAATGTCCTAAACAAATCTTTTGAGTAACACATGAAGTACAAAGTTAGATGAGGTTTCCATCTTGCTATGATATGAATGTTTGTGCCATCTCCAAATTCATATGTTGAAACCTAATCCCCTATTATGATAGTATTAGGAAGCAGAAAAGTGATTAGGTCAGGAGAGGGGAGCCCTTCTTAATGGGATCATCGCCTTTATGAAAGAGGTTCTAGAGAGTGGCTTGGCTCCTTCCATCACATGAGGACACAGAGAGATGGCATCACCTATGAAACAGCAAATGGGCTCTCACCAGACACAAAAATTTGCTGTTGCCTTGGTCTTGGACTTCCCAGCCTCCAGACCTGTGAGAAATGAACTTCTGTTGTTTATAAGCTACTCAGTGTATGGTATTTTGTGGTAACAGCCTGAATGGACTAAGACATATCTTCATTTACATTCATATTACTCCTTTCTCATTTTTTTATGCATCACCTTTATTTATATTTATACATTTCAGTTCCTAGTGTGTATTTTTTTCTGTCCATAAATCATTTTTCTTCTTTAGAATTTACTTGAAGTTAAAAAGGAGCAGAGTTCTTCCCTAGTAGAAATATCTTATCCTCATTCCCCCATAGTCTGTGATGAACGACAATAAATTAAAAGAAAAGACTTGTAACTTTTCATTTAGATCATGCACTTAGTGACTGTTGCCTCTGAAAGAAATTTTAGTTTATTCATCTGAAATTTTTTATTCATTCAACAATCTTTTAAAAACAATTAGTAAGCATTGTCCTTTAAAAAAATTGAGGAACTTGAATAGAAGGGCAAAGTCCTTGCCATCACTGGGCTTGCTGTCTGGTAGAGAGCCAAATATCACATCGGGGCAACAGTTACCATGCCAAGTAGTGAGGACTGACTTTCAGGCAGGTACAAGGTACTGTGAGAGTGGATGGGCAGGCATATCAACCCAAATTGTGAATGTAGAACAGGGAGGTGTCTTAAGGTGTAGGTCAACATCAAATATAATCTTGAGGGTCATAAAGGTATTCAGTGCAGGAGAAGAGAATTATGGAAAAAAGGAGTTACATGGGCAAAAACATGGGGACATAAGAGAGCATGATCTATTTAGAGAATTGCACATCTATTTTTATTTTGTCTTACTTTATTTTGTTAACTTATGTAGAACTAGCATGTATCAGGCTCTGTTCTGTGTTTTATAAGTTTTAATTCATTAAAAGTCCTTTAATGTATATTTAGAACTGGAGTTGGCATACTACTGGTGTACAGATCAAATCCAGCCCACTGCATATTTTTGCAAATACAGTTTTACCAAAAACAGTGATGCTCATGTGTTTATGTGTTATCTGTAGCTGCTTTGATGTTACAACTGCAAAGGTGAGAAATTGCAACAGAGATCTATGGCCCTCCAAGTTTAAGATATTTGCTATCTGGTTCTTAACCTAAAAAAATTGCCAATCCTTAAAGTACAGTTTAGCTTTAGAAGAAAGACATGAGGCTTGAGGAAAGAAGGGGCAGGACTCCAGAGGGTGTCAGTTTAAGAAAGAGAATCCATTTACTAGTGCATTGCAATAGTAAGAGCAATTGCTCTTGAGTGTAACTGTATACAACAACTCACATAATTAATAGTGGCCCATAAAGACTGCTCAAGGAGAGCTATTAATGTTTCTGTCAGACTATGGCAATATTGCGTAGTCTACTCAGTTCTACAGAAAGTAAGCTACTTTGCAAAAGATGTGTGCTCATACCTACAGCTGAGGTTTTTGTTGACTTCTGGGTTGAAGCAATAATGTCTGTATTTACAATCTAATTTTACAAAAGATAAAATGATGTTTAGAATGTAGATATATGTCTTCTTAACAAAAAGACAAATCTTAGATATGTCTCTAGCATCAATGATATTTAGTGTCTTATACATAGGTCTTACTCCCACTGACCACTGCCTTAACCTAGGGTACATTATTTAATTTCTTTGAGCCCCAGTTTCATCATCTTACTTCAAAATAATGTTTTAAAGATCTAATTAGATTATAACCATATAGTCCTTAGTACAGAGGTTGAAATGCAGTGGGAGCTCAATGAATTATGTTTGTTATTATAAAAACCACAAAGCTTTAGATACCTTGTACATATTTTTTTAAAGCTGTTTTCTTGCAACCCAATGTTTTTTAGTAAAGAAAAGCTTATAGTTGGAAGTCAACAAACTTCACGCAATCACAATGCTCAGTAGAGTAAAGAGCTTGATTGAAGACACACTAAAAATGCAAACAAATAACATTTTTTGGATTTTTTTCAAAATTTCTGAGCACAAGTCAGAAATCTGAGAAGAGGTCTGATTTCAGTGGAGTCTGGGAATAGCATCAGATAATATTGACATGTTGCTTTTGTTTTCAGTTTTCCAAATGCAATAAAAATGGTGAAGAATAGGGGTGTGTGTGTGACCACTGTAATGCAGAGAAAGACAAAAATCAAGGTGCCACAAAATACCCGCCTCAGACTCTTTCTTATTTTCCCTCATCCTATCCTCCGTGTGACTGCCCAGGAAACCCACAGGGTGGCACATTCTTTGGGTTTCCAAGCTTACTCATGTTTTCTGCCTATCAGTCAAGTGTTGTCAAAATATTGGGAAGCCAAACATCAGAATTAAAGAAAGATATATTAAAGTTTCTAAACCTGATGATGAGCAATTCGAATACGACACTGGCAGTGAGGCTACAAGACAGCTGGAAGAGAAGAAGGAGAATGCCACAACAGAGACTGCCACTGGCTTGTGCATTCTACACCCTGATCCAAATGTTTTGCTAAAGCTCGCTCATATCTAGCAGCATAGAAAGTCTTGGGAAAGCTTTCTCTTTCATGTTGTCATCTGCTTATTAAAAATACCCAGGGAATCCCCGTATATATATATCCACAGGCCTAGGAACCCAGGAAATGGCTGTGCCATGTGCTTTTAACTGAGAAATATGAACCCAGTGGTTAATTCCATGGAACTTTAATTGCAATTACTTTTTCCTTCTTGTCTTTAACAGTACCTGACAAGATCTTTTTCCATGAGGTTCAAGAGCATCATATACTGATGCTGCTCCCAGGTCTCTGGGCTGAAGTTTGTGCAGGATTTCTTATAGTTTATTCATGGGAAAAGCTGCCCATACCTGTTGGTTGTGAATTTCGGTGAACTGCATTAAAACCTGACCATAAGTCTACAGATGACTTGGTTAGTTGGTATGGGGGTATCATTTTGTGTATTCAACTTTCTCTGATTGCTGAAATTGAAAGGAATAATGATTCTGAATAATGATGGGCAGGGCCTTATGAATCTCTTTTGTCACTTGCTCTGTAAAATTTGTCTCTACATGCATAGAATACTCCCCATTGTGAGAAATATGAAGCTAGAGAAGACAATTTACATTTGATAGCGAAACATGTCTAGCCCCACCAGGAAATAAATAGACAGTAGAAAAAATGTATTCACATCAATTTGAATAGAGAAACACGAAATCCATCTGCAATTGTTTAAAGGGAACTTGAAGCTTTAGTTTTTACTGTGTCCCACCTGTAAAGTTTTGCCAGAATTATGAGTTTTGCATATAGGAAATGTACCAGAAACATCCTTATACATTTAGAAATGCTGGCTTTATATTATTAATGTAATCACTTTTTCCTCCGCTATTGTGATAAAATGGAAAGTTCTGGCTAATGAATTATGTTAGCCAGCATTGTCAGAATGGAAGTAAGTGGACTCCTGTCTTGAGGAATAGCATACAACTATATATAAGGATGTGATCAGTAAAAACCCTCTACATAAGAACAACCTATAAATAAAGGGACTAGCAAAAACTATCCAGGGCCTTTTCGTTTATATCATGAAGTTCTTGTCATTGTCCCTGACCAACTTATGTGTTGAAATTGATAAATATCGTTTTATGGACAATTATTGTACCTACCTTTATACTTGAATACAAATGAATTTCTTTAAACATGAGTAGTCCAATATATCACAAACCTATGAAGACTGAATTTCTGTCTTGGCCTGTCATGAATTTTTTTGCATCTTAATTTAGGCGAACAAAGAGTTTACCAAAAACTTTAATTTGTGTGTGTAACAAATATATTCTTTTTTCTGGAACTGAATCTTAGTTCTATTTGAAGTCCCATTTGCCTGCAGTGACAATAAGCTTAACAATGAGAGGCCCTGCCTCTGTTCCCAGGGCTGTGTCCAGGCTGGGGAGATTACTGAAGTGCCAAGATGAAGAAAAGAGGGAGATGTCAATCCCTTGCATCACTGGTCCCCACAGACATTCTGAGATGTTCTTTGTTCACTCTGGTGTTTGATTTTCTGTCTTTTGGTTTTGGGCTCAGAGTTTGGGGTATCTGTGGCTGCATTTGCATGCAATGTCATAGAAATCTCTGTGAGGGGGCATTTTTGCCTGGACATATTTGAAATATCACCTCAGAACTTGTTAGGAATGCAAATTCTAGGGCTTCCCCACCAAGCTCCCAAGTCAGAAACACTGACTAAAACACAATCAGCAGCAGACAGCAAATTCTCAAAGGCTCCACGCTGCAAAGGCTCAGCCCAGGAAGAATGGGCAGGCATTACCAGTCTATCCCTCCCTTGGAAGGAGAAGGAGGGCACAGGAGTCTCATTCTAGTTCCTCCTTTCTCTGTCTCTACAGCAGTACTGGATTTACAGAAAAATTAAGCAGATGGTAGAAAGCATTCCCATTTGTCTGACTTAATAAACTGATATCAATACATTATTAACTAAAGTTTGCAAGTCACATAAAGGTTTACTCTTTATTTTGTACAGTTTTATGAGTTTTAGCAAAGGCATAATGTCAAATAGCCATCAGTACAATAACATACAGAACATAAAACTTTACATTAATTAAAATTTGGAGACCACAGTGTTTCCCTAAAGAAAATCAATTAGACAAATGAAGTCCTTAGTCATCATTAAATTCTTTGAGAAATCAAATACAGTTCAGGAAGTAAGATCATTTACAGATTTACAATAGTCCACTCTTCAAAGAGACAATACGAATACACACTGCATTTAAAAAAATCAAATTTACAATTAAACATAGGCTGGAAACAAACAAAATTTATTTAACCAATTTGCTTTGACCAAATATCAAACAAAATAATAGTCTCAGGTCTTTCAATTTGATTGAAGATGAAACTTCCAGTTTTAGTCTGTGAAAAAAAATCAGATCCTTTTTAGAAACAAGCTTTTTAATGTTAATTGTGAAACATTATTTGTAAGAATTTTCACATTAAATCACACGATCTTGCCATACTAGTTCAAGTTTGTTAACTCACACAGTAGAAACATTATGGAAACATTTTCAACTCCCTATCAGCTCTCAGCAAGTCCTCCAGATCACCCAGCCTCGCTTCCTTACCCCAAAGAATGAACACGTACACTCTGCTGACATTAAGAGAATCCCTAATTGCTCCTATGAATAGTGAATTGTTAATAGGATATAATCAAGTGGATTCTGATTTTTCTGGTCACTTTTTTAAAATTGTTTGTTGGGGGGCAAAAAAGAAAAAAGGTATCAGGGGGCCCTCTGCTGGTGAACCCACATAATTAATAAAAACAGGTTAAGATTTGGAAGGATAAAATATTTTATTACTGTTTACTAAATTAAAGGTCCTAGTGATTCCAATTAGTTATGTGAAGATAAATGTAAATCTTGATATCATTTTATTATATTCATTTTAAATGTTATTGCTTAGCTTTTGTTTAGTCTATTTTTAATGAAAGCAAGTCCATCACAAACAACTACCCAAGGTTGGCATAACTGGGTGTATAAGGGAAAGGAAAGCTTTTTTCATTCTGTCTCAAATCATGTGATCTAGCTTTGTAGATCAGCAAAGTCTTGAGTACTACTCAAAATTGATTGGAGAGACTCAGCAGTATGAAGAAAATACTCAAACATTAAGCATAAGATAAGGTCCCAAGCTCTCTTTGTAACAGCAACACAGTATAATTTTAGCAAATCACTTATTGTCTCTTTGACTGTATTTTCTCATTTACAAAAAATGAGTTAGAAGACCTAGCAGATCTCTAGGTTTTAAAAGACTGTAAACCCATGGTTTTCTATTTATAAAATTTTAAGTTATATATTTAATGAAAAGTGGAAGCCCCCACTCTCTTTTTTCTTTTTCTTTAAATTATACTTTAAGTTCTGGGATACATGTGCAGAATGTGCAGGTTTGTTACATAGGTATACATGTGCCATGGCTGTTTGCTGTACTCATCAACCCGTCATCTACATTAGGTATTTCTCCTAATGCTATCCCTACCTTAGACCCCTACTCCCTGACAGGCCCCAGTGTGTGATGTTCCCCTCCATCTGTCCATGTGTTCTCATTGTTCAACTCCCAGTCATGAGTGAAAATGTGCGGTGTTTGGTTTTCTGTTCTTGTGTCAGTTTGCTGAGAATGATGGTTTCCAGCTTCATCCACGTCCCTGCAAAGGACATGAACCCATCCTTTTTTATGGTTGCATAGTATTCCATGGTGTATACATGCCAAATTTTCTTTATTCAGACTATTATTGATGAGTATTTGGGTTGGTTCCAGTCTTTGCTGTTGTGAATTGTGCTGCAATAAACATACATATGCATGTGTGTTTATAGTAGAATGATTTATAATCCTTTGCGTGTATACCCAGCCATGGGATTGCTGGGTCAAATAGTATTTTTGGTTATAGATCCTAGAGCAATCACCACACTGTCTTCCACAATGGTTGAACTACTTTACATTCCCACCAAAAGTATAAAAGCATTTCTGTTTCTCCACATCCTCTCCAGCATCTGTTGTTTCTTTCTTTTCTTTTTTTTTTTGAGAGTCAGAGTCGGAGTCTCACTCTGTCACCAGGCTGGAGTGCAGTGGGGCAATCTTGGCTCACTACAACCTCTGCCTCCCAGGTTCAAGCAATTCTCCTCCCTCAGTCTCCCAAGCAGCTGGGACTACAGGTGTACACCACCACGCTCAGCTAATTTTTTTTTTTTGTAATTTTAGTAGAGACAGGGTTTCAGCATATTGGCCAGGATGGTCTTGATCTCCTGACCTTGTGATCTGCCCGCCTCAGCCTCCCAAAGTGCTGGGATTACAGGTGTGAGCCACTGCGCCCAGCCAGCCTTCTCTTTTAAAGGACTATTTCCTCTGCCCAGCCCCATCTGGAAGCAGATGGAGCAGCCTGTTCCCTTCATAAGCCACCAAGAAGGGTGCAAGCTCAGACTCAGGGAGAGTGGGAAGAGGCCCATCTCAGGCTCTGGGAACAAACGCCACTGTCAGAAGGTTGATCCCATAGAATCTTGCGAATTTGCTGGTGTTTTCCTTGCCCTAGACAGACATATTCCCTTGTGTTAGCAAATTGGCCTGTAAGAAGCTGCCCACCTTCCTTCTGTCAAACTTTGACTCCCTAATAATCCCTTTTGAATCCGTTTTCCAAAAAAATCCCCCAGGTCAGTAAAAGACACCGCTATCTCTCCAGGTGATCTCCGAAATACCCAGGAATCAACTGGGAATTATTCTCTCTCTCATATCTGCACCAGTGTGTCAGCTAATCTTGCTCTTCTGTGACCTCACTTTCTCAGTCTCTGTCATCTCTCTAGTCTAAGCCACTTGTCTTTAGCACAAACTCCTGAGTGGCCTCAGATCTGTCTCTGCTTTCACCCTTGCCCACTCCTCCTACAGTCCATTCTCCACTCTCCACGTATCAGCCGCCAGTGTGGCTGTCTTCAGAGGTAAATCAGACTTTGTCATCTCCTACTTATTAATTTCCTTCGGTCACTTCCATTGCACTTGAAATACACCCCAAACTCCTTATCCCTCTCTGGCCCTGCTTACTTTTCCAGTTTATCCTGATGCATCTCCCCACAATCCGTGCATTCAGTTCATTGACCTTCCTTCTCTCCTTCAGGCTCAGTACTTGCCGTGGCCATGCCTTTTGCAGGGGATGCCTCCCGTTCCACCCCAACTCTTTGCTTGCCTGCTCCTTCTTCATATTCAGGTCTGAACTCACATATCAGTGTCTCAAAGAAGCTGTCTGTGACCGGCTCCTGCATGCTCCCCTCACCCTGTCCCTTTGACCTTTTAGCATATCACCCTATTTACCTCTTTTCTAGGGCTTATTGCAAGCCAAAGTCACTGGTCAGTAAGTTCATTAGCTTGTGCTCTGTCTCCCAGCTGGAAGCTCCTGGAGGGTAATAACCTTGTCTCTCCGGTTTTCCTTCTGTGTTCAAGAGACCTAAAAGGGTTGCTGGCTCAGAGTAAGCACTCAGTGGGATTTTACTTGATAAAGGAATGCAGAAACAATAAAAGATACTGATCATAGCATCCTGTGAGATTCGGAACTATTGAAGTTACAATTATTGACATTCTTAGAGGTTGATGTGGAGACTAGTTTATAAAGTCTAGCTCATGTCTTCAGATCTTTCCTGGGCACCCTATTGCAGATGGGAAGCTCACATGTCCTCATCCAAGGAGACTCCCTGTGTTTTTCCCTACTGTTCCATCTCTGGGTTTTTTCTTCTGTGTGTTTTCGTAACCAATGTGTCGACTTTTTATCATTGATCTTATTGCATAGTATTGCTATTAGTGACTTGTTTTGTGACTTCTCCACTCGACTAAATGTCTTGATAGTAAAGGTCACTACTAGTTTGTTTCTGAAGGCTTAGGAAAGCCTCTGGACAATACATATGACAGATAAATGATGCGTAAGTAAATGTGAAAGTGCACTAAAAATCAGAATCACTGTGTTTCTCAATGACAGTATGGCAGGGCGTATAACATGGAATGCCCTTGAATAATTTGAAGACTATCACAGTTTACATACAAAGTTAATGTGCAAAGGCATGGCATATGATCACTGTACCTAAATAACACTGAAATATTATTTGGTGCTATCAGCATCTTTACCCCTAGCAAGCTTTTCTGTCTCATTTTGCTGCAGACCTCTACTCTTAACTCCAAGATGCCACTGTGATCTCTGATTCTATGCTTAGAAACCCATCCTTTTAAGGTGCTTATAATTAAGAGCTTGTAAAAACGTCCTTAGTGAAGCCTTCCCAGTCTCATTTAAGGGGGACATTTTCACCTGTCCTCTCATTCACACACTTCAGATGTAATGAGTGCGTAAAGCAAGGGCTTCTCTGTTTCATTTTTCCTGTCAACTTGTAGCACAGATATTTGATAGAAACTTGTTGAATGTAATTGGCATGTAGTTCAGTTTCTTCTGCTCCTGTAAGATTTGTCCTTATAGGGGAGGACCTTGGCAGAAAGCAGGGCCACAATTTCCTGGCATTGTATCGTCTCTTCTCTGTTTCCTTGATCTTTGAGAGGGCCTAAGTATCACCTTTCCTGCATTTCTAGGAAAAATCACCCAGTTCTGAAAAGCCAGCTCTGTCTCAGAAAAGCTTGACCAGTGCTGACTCACTAGATCATAGTTGCTCTACTGTCTCTTGACTGGATATTTCCAATTTATTCTACACTACTTCTAAAGATCTTGTTATTGATATTCTAAAAAACACACAAAAACAGAAGAAGATAAGAAGATAAAGATAATGCCCAAGCCGAGAGAAATAGAGGATTGACAAGCAAGTTACCTTGCCGTTTAGCATGAGGATCCTGGAGTTCTCTGTTTTTATTTTTTTCTTCCAATTTATTTAAACTTTTAGCCAAACCAGTTGCTTGCACTTCTTCTGCTTTGCTGCATTTGAATCACTAGAGGGAGGTAGAGGAAAAGGTTTCAAAGAAACTCAGCCAGAAATTACACAGAAAACCCAGTATCTGCCTAGGTTAGTATTCCATCCACACCTTTTGAAAGACAACTTGAGCCCAAAATGTCAAATCTAATAGTGAAGTAAATTGTAATGCTTGTTTTTCTAGGCCCTCATCCTGAGGATAAATGTATTATGAATAATTTAGAAAATGCATTCATTGACTAGGAGTTGATTACTGATTGAATTAGATGTCTTCTGATTTTGTGTCAATTAAAGACATTCACAAATAATTATTTTGTTTCTTCTCCTCTCCCTTCAACTCAGTTTTCACTGGAAATATCCCAAGAAAATCACTTCCTTACTGGTCCCCCAAATTTCCTCTTGTTTATCAACTGTAGAATAGCATTTTTAAAGTTTTGAAGTTGGCATTAAGCCATGAACATTGCTAGGAATCAAAGCATATAGTTCTGTTCATCTACCATATGAGCTAATATGGCAGTGTGCCAGTTACATGGCCAAATCCTCCTTTTTATCCCTTTTAGGGACTGGATGACTCAGTGTTTGTATTTTAAGAAGAAAGAGATCTTAATGCTTCTGACCACAGAGTTGGTGTCTGAGATTTGAGTTCCCTTCTGGTTACTTGGCTGAGCCTCTCCATTCAACCTTCCCTACACCTCCATCTCTCTGAAGAGCAATCTGAAAATGGTAGGCTGACTCTACTTCTTAAAAAATAAACAAATAAATAGCAATGACTATACTTACTCTGAATATAGTGACATGGTTGACTTTAGGGAAGATTCTGAGAAGGTTATATTGCTCTTCAATGTATCTCCTTCTTTTTCCTCTCCTAGGTACCCACAGAGAAAAATCTCTCTCTCTCTCTCTCTCTCTCTCTCTCTCTCTCTCTCATCCTGATAGTTCTATGTTTGCCTTCTCCAATATAAACATTCCAGTCTGCATTGCTCTTTATTCATTTAGATGCATTTGTTTGATGGCCTGCATTGTAACAGGAGAGCTATTAGGTGTGACATAAATGTATATTGAGTTGATTCTGAAGTTTTACTCTGTGACCTCTTCAATCAGAACTCCTTTCACCCCACATTCCTAGTGCCTGTGTCCCCAGTGCAAGTCTTTAAGTACTGGGATCCCAGCCTATACATACTATGACCACTGATTGTTCTTCTTGGAGTATTATTCCTTGCTTTGGATCTGTGTAGGTTTTCCCAGAAAGACTCACCTGTTCTGTAGCTCGTTTCTCCTAAAACATAGCAAGCAGCCTTAAGTTAATACATGTCAAGGTATAAATGACTCATCATGCTTTGACATATGATTTTCTGGGGGATTTTGTAGGTTTGTAGTATCTTTCTTGATATATAGGCATTTTTACCCAGAGGGCTACTTCTTTAACAGTTACATTTTGAGCATGAGCAAGCCACGAAGAAATGTTCTTTCTTTCTTCTTTGCACTGTTTCTCAGGCTTCTCCCTGTTCATCTGTTCTCTCTGTGTTCAAACTCAGGCAAGGTCCATTGTCTTAGCGTGTCTCTCTCTACGAGAACACAGAAATGAGTAGCCTGGATGAAATGTGCTCTTCTTTCTTTTCACTCCCAGGCACTGTAAAGCCTTGCCCAGTTCTGTCTCAGATATAGGCCAAAGCCTTCTACAAAAATATACAAAATTGGCCCATAGATTAAAAAGTCCTTTGGGCCTCTTCTCTGATGTCCCTAGGGGAGTGAGGTAAACACTTCTGGAATGGACTTTAAATACCTGCAGAGAGGTCTGTTTAAAGGAAGACTGTGAACAAGTGAACACAGTTCCTGCCCTCTGCCTTGCCGTTTTAAGAGGAAAGGGAAAGAACGGAAGCAGAAGAAAATGGCAGGCCTCTCCCTCAGGCAAGAGTCACCACCTGGAAGCTGAATTGTGAAAAGTGAACCTGGTGTTTTCTCCTTTCCCTTTAATTACAGAACAACTAGCATTTCATTTCAGTCTGCAATGGAATACTGTTCCTCTTTCATTAAATATGTATGTTCCATCAAATATGGATTAGCAATGGGCCTTTGCTGGGGAACAGTGAGTTACACTTTTCCAGTCTGGCCTAAATTATTTATGTTGGTTTTATGATCTAGAAAGCAAATGTATGCATTCCAAAGACTCTTTCTAAGATGTTGTACATTTTCCAAGTAATATGTAACAAGTCCTTTCATTTCAACCATGAAAAGCAGAAGGCCTATTTAGTACATTGCAGAAATGAGTAAGCCATTATTACAAATCAGAACCTGTAGCCAGATCCACACAACTGTCCTCCGTTTATCCCTTTATGTTTGACCATTCTGGTTTGAATCTTCTGCTGACTCTACCACTGTGGCTTGTTGGTTTGATATATTGTTATCTTTCTTATGCACAAGAACTGGGGTTTGTTTAAACTACAAGTAAACTAATTGTGGCTTCTGTACAGAAATGATGGATGGAAACTTTATTGTGTCGTCTTCAGTGAGAAAAAAAAAGCAAGCAAAGAGAGAATAAACAGTAATTCATATAATCATTAAATCTAGCATTGTGAGTTAATTTAAAATACCACTCAGTGTAATCAATATTTTATTTTTATGATCTCATAGAGGAAAATGTGTTTTCTTTGCTAGAAGCTTTGTAGTTTTATTGGCTATCTCTAGGTTTATAAAAATGTAAAACATATTTGAAAAAAAAACCTTCTCCTATCCTAATAATCTAAAACTAAAATTTAAAATGCAGATGGTTAAACATATTGTCTGCTACATGGAATCATACCAAATCAAAAGTCATGTATTTCTGGGGTTACTGATGAGGAGGAATATTAGGGCATAGTTTTCATTGTTGTTATTAAACTAATGAATATTTTATTCCTGAGAGTATTTATATTACACATAAGATACATATTTTCCGCAGATGTATTTAGCTTATTTAATATTTAACAACATTCTTCTTTTTATAACTCCCTTCATGTATATGTGTAACTAACATTTATATAAAGCTTTACATTTATAAGACAGTTTCAAACTGCATTATCTCATTTAATCTTTAAAATAACTTTTGAGGTAGGAATCACTAGCCACATTTTACAGACGAGGAAGCAAGAACTTGGAGAGATTAAATTTCTTTGCTAAGCTTACACAGGGTAGAAAGCGGCAGAGTGGGGCATGAATCACAAATTCAGGTCTGGGTTTTGAGTCTGGTGCACTTCAGCCCCTGCAAATGCCATTGCCTTTCAGAGCCTTCTGATCTCAAGCATGTGTTAAATAGTGCATCCTTCTCTTCAACTCAAGGGTGATATGCAGATTTACAGGTAGCCCATGTGTTCTTGCTTTTTCCTTACTTCTATATCTAAAATTACCTGTTTACTATTGGGACAAAGTATAAAACGAGTAAAAAAATTTCCATTTTAAAATTTTACCAAATTGGTTCCACACTCAGCCCACATTCTGCTCTTATTGAGATGGATTTGCAACCTGCTGGTCTTCTCTGCTAGCATGTGAACTCCTAGAAGGAAGATATGTTATTATCTTAACCCTCGCTATGCCTAGCTCAGTGTTTCATATATTTATAATTGAAGTTCAAAAATGTTTGTCATTGATGACGCAGAAAAAGCTAAGATAAAGCTAATCTTCTCTGGCTGCTAAGCTATATTAAGCTTGAGCTGAAAATTTTATGCCAAACATACAAACAATTTGAAACCAATGAAACTAATTATTAAAACTAGACTCTTTTTTACTGTATTTCAGATTTTATGAAAATTTACATGTTGATGAAATGAAAGTTGAAAGAGGTCTTAGAGATTTTGCTTATCTGTTTTCTGAGATCATTACAAATTTGTATGTCTATATTTACACAAGGGTCTACTAAACAGCAACCAATCACTCTTGCACACGGTACCAGCCTTCTGCCTGCTGTCTCCCTGGCTCTTTGAGATTTGGGAAACAATAAGGTGCCCTCACCAGTCCATCTCCTCAGACAAGTTGGGCGTTTTCTGAGAGTGAGCTTTGTGGAGTTTGCCCTTGTAAAGCTTGGATAGGAAATCTCTATTTAAGACACATTCTGTGTCCAGGAAAACTGGTGTTTAGATTTGAACTATTACTCAGTAGTAGTGGATAATTTGAATGCTGCATTTAAAAATTTTCCAAGTGTCTTGTAATTATTAACCTGAGTAAGGCTTACGTTTTCCAGGACTCTTCAATGACTAGTCCCGTGCCTCCTCCTGAATCTTAAATCTCTCTTTTTCTGTTATGAGTCCACAAGTCAGTGGCCCATGCTAAACACTCTAAAAACTCTTACTCCAGTCTTGTTGCCACCTCAGGTAACTACTTTATTTGTAGTCATTCCTGTACTTCCAGATTTTCTAGAGGAATTATCTGCCTTCCTGGTCCTCACCTCCTCCCCAGCCTGTTCCTGAGATCCAAAGTGACCTGAGATGTGTGCCTCCCACTACTGCAGAGAGAGGTTTAATAAGGTAGCTAAACTCTTTTAATTGCCCAACTTAATCAGAAGCTGAATTTGCTCTCTTTAAATTTCTACTAAATTTTAATAATGACACATTACATATTTCTAGACATATAGGAAGTATAGGAAGCATATGACATAATATACCCACAAATGAACCATCTAGAGTGTAACTTGTGTTAATATTTTATCATATTTTCTTCAACATAACCTGCTTAAGAAATGAAATGGTTCAGTACATCTAAATGCTAGCCCTATTTTCCTTACTTTCAGTATCTCTCCCATTCCACTTTCTGCAGCGTGTGCCAACGATTGATTCTCTCTTTACAACATGAGGCTTCTCCTCAACACTGTCATGTCGTCGGTACTGTCTTTCTGTATTTCCTAGCTGTTGATTTTCATTTGTGTTTCTTTGTTCTTCCTTCCCTACTTGTTCCTCAACAGTTGAGATCCTAACATGTTTTATCTTGGCTCTGATGTCTTGTTGCCTTACCACGATCTAGCGATGTTGTCTACCTGTCCCACTTACTTCTGTGTGCTTCACATTTCCTCAATGTATGTTTCTAGCTTTGACCATGTTTTTTGAGCACTAATTTCATGTGACCACTAGACATAGATGTCTGGGTACAGAACAGCCTCACCCAGATCTGACTTGCTGGTTTTTCATGCCTTAATGTATTGCACCCCCAAATCCACATGGCAAAACCTAGTCACCAAGATGATGGTATTAGGAGGCTGGGCCTTTGGGAGTTAATTAAATCATGGGATCAGCGCCTTCTGAAGAGGATGAGTGCTTTATTAAAGTATCCCAGATCCTTTGTTTACTTTCTCTGCCTTGTGAGGCTATGGGGAGAAGATGGCTGCCTATGACCAGGAAGAAGACCCTCCCTAGATATGTAACTTGCTTCTGCCTTGATCTTGGACTTCTCAGCCTCTTGAATTGTGAGAAATAAATTTATGTTGTTTATAAGCCACCCATTGTATGATATTCTGTCATAGCAGACTGCATGTACTAAAGCACCTGCCAAATGGCAACTTCTGTATACTCCCAAGCTCATTTTTCCTTATTCTTCATTAGTGACCAAATACTGCAAGTCTACCTCAGGAACTTTTCCTAAGTTTAGTCTCCTATCCATTATGACTACTGCTGCATTTATGATCTTCCTTATCAGATGATCTCAGCTCAACCTACCATCTGCCTTCTAATTTGTTTGTCTCACTAGATATTTTACACTCCATATCATCAATTATCTTACATACTGCCAGAGTATCTTCAAAAATAATTCTGGCCATGCACTGCTAATATCTAAAAATTTCCATTGACCTCTGATCCTTCAAGGAAATAAAAGCGTGGCTTTTTTTTTTTGTTGCCATGTGAAGACCTTTACATCTGCTTATTTTCCCTCCCACTACCTCCACCCTGCCTGTCTCGTTCCTCGTGCACCCGCTTTCAGTCTGCACTGAGGGTGCCCTTCCCCACCATACAAAGGGATGCTGGCCAGAGTCTTCGAGTCAACATGCCAGACTAGACTCATTGTGCAGCACTGGCCTCTCACCTCCATTCTAAACACTGAGATGAGCTGCATAATTTATGACAGCAAAAAGTAATAAACAAAATAAAAACAAAATAAGAAGCATAGCTGAGCTGGAAGGTAAGAAAGGGAAATCCCCAGGTGCCAGAAATTACCCATTACCCAAAAAACATATTGGAATTTGACCTATATCTTGAGGGGGAGTTTTCACATTCACTCTATAGAAGAGTTAAAGCTGTACTCCCTGGATTCTAAACTAAATATAACGGAGGCCCCTGAGTAAGCGGCAGCTGGAAAGAGGAGTCACGTGCATAAAAGAAAATCTAAAACAAAACTGTGTTCACTAGTCCAGAGGTGCCATATGCAGCATGCTGCCAGCCTTGGACCACAGGTATGGAAAGAGTGCCAATGGCAACAAAACCCAGACACTCGTATTTGTGTTCTGCATGAATTTAGGGTTCAGTCTTTAATTTTTTACATGAAAACCATGAGCTGAGAAATTAGCCTTAAATACTTGATTACTAAAACTGTTGACTCATAGTGCCTGGTGAGAGGCAAAAACTTCCCTACTCAAATATCTTCATCACCGAACCCTAGCAAGACTCTAGAAAATGATTCATATGGAAGATAAGTTCAGAGTCAAAAATTAAAATAAAAAATGCAACACCATCTGAATTCCTAACCAATGAACTCTAACTTCAGAGCAATCTGAAAGCAATTTTAAAGAAATGTGCTTGAATTATTCCAAATGCTGAAAGTGGAGCTGGACTCTATAAGGAAGGAACAAAGCACTGGGAAGTAAATATTGCACATAGACTGAAATAGAACTTAAATATGTGAGAACTGCTGCTTAGGGCTTTGGGTGGAAATACTTCTTAGAGAAACTGAAAACTTAAGTATCCACAACAGACATGAGAAAACAAAAAACTAAAAACAACAAACAACAACAAAAAACCAGTCTGTTCTTCCTCAAAAGGAAAAGCACAAATTTGCCCCTTAAGATTGAAGCTCACAATCTCATCACAACAAGAAGATCCTGGCTAGATCACCTGCTGTGTAACTGGTATCATCTGTACCCGCCCTGCAATTCTCATATGCTCCCATTGTGCTTTCAGGTCAGACCACTCTTCCCACTGATGTTAAAACCGCAGTGCAGACAAAGCCCTACTGGGGAACACCTATAGAACAGAGGCTCTCCACTGGGACAATATGCACAGGGACACTGGGCAGTGCCTGGAGACATACTTAGTTGCCACAGCTGGGAGGGCTCCTCAACAAGGGCTGGGGACACTGCAAAACATCCTACAATGCATAACACAGTTCCTCACAACAAATAATTATATGGTCCAAAATGTCAATAGTATTGAGGTGGAGAAACCCTGCTTCAGATAAAATAAGACTTTAAATATTATTTTAGTAATGTTACATTATGCTTTCATGCCCTGTTCTTGTGATTTTTCACTATATCCAGATTGCAGCATCTGCCGTATTTGTCTGATAGATTCTATTCACTTGCATGACCCCTCTCTGGGGTAGAAGTGATGCTTTAGTTAACAGAGGAAAGAGAGAAAAGAAAAGAGACTTATGGTGGGAAAGAGTTGGAGAAGTGATTGTGAACAAATTTACTCAAAGATTCTGCCTAAATTTGATGAAACTCCAAAAACAAATATATATATAATAGCATTTTTAAAAATGAGAAAACATTGAGGGGAGGAAGTAATAAAGGTATACCAAACTACCACGATGGTTAATTTTAGGTATCATCTTGACTGATGAAGAGATATGCAGACAGCTGGTAAAGCATTAGTTCTGGGTGTGTCTGCAAGGGGGCTTCTAGAATTGACTGGCATGTCAATCAGTGGACTAAGTAAAGAAGACCCACCCTCACATCCAATCAGCTGAGACCTAGATAGAACAGGAAGGTAGAAGAATGGCAAATTTCTCTCTGTCTTTTCCTTACCTGGAATAATCTTCTTTTCCTGCCCTTAAATATCAGAACTGGCCTTTGGATTCTGGAATTTGTTCCAATGGGCTTGCCAGTTTCTTGGGCCTTCAACCTTGGACTGAAAGTTACACTATTGGCTTTTCTGGTTCTGAGGTCTTCAGGATTGTCCTGAGCCGCACCACCAGCCTCCCTGATTCTCCAGCTTGCAGACAGCTTATAGTGCAAGTTCTCATTCTCAGTCTGAAAATCAGGTGAGCCAACTCACCTAACGAATTGTTTCTCTTCCCTCTGTCTGTCTATCTATCTATCTATCTATCATCTATCTATCTATCTAATCTATCATCTGTCATCTATCTCTCTCTCTCTCTCTCTCTCTCTCTCTCTCTCTCTTTCTCTCTCTCTCTCTCTTATCTATACATCTCATTGGTTCTGTCTCCCTGGATAATTCAACCCTAATTCAGCTACTTATTTTATAGCACAGACATTAATAAAGACAATTGAAATTGAAATTTGATAAATCAGGAAATGGAGTTTAAAACATGTTACATAGATTTACCGTGTTAATCAGCAGATTCACTGAAAGCAGAATTTATCACAATAATGGGACTCTAAATTTCTTAGCCATATGCATATATTATTTCTAAATTTAATATAAAACAATTATAATACTAAGTGTTAGCAAGGGTGGGATTATAAATATAAATGGAATCATCTTTCTAGAGGGTCTTTTGGCAATATGTATGAAAAGACCTAAAACATTTTAGACCATCTTACCTGGTAATGCTGTTTTGAATTATTTATCCTAAGGAAAGAAACAAGATTTATATTCAAGAATATTTATTGATGTTATTTATGAGTATATATAGTAGTTGAAATTGTAATTCTTAAGGTATCATAGTAGAGATTAACTAAATAAATTATGAAACATTAATCAAAGGAATACAAGCTGCCATTAAAATCCATGTTATCAAATATCATCCAGAGACAGATACAAAGAATGATCACAATATAATGTTGCCTAAGGGGGAGTCTATATCAAGAGTATCTTCCCAATTATGTTAAGTATATATGATTGTCAGGCAGACATTTCTGCGTCCTCTCCACACCCAAGTACGCTTTTCCCTAAGAGCAGAACAAGCTTAGGTATCAGATTGCCTGATATGAATTTTGTTTTAGGAAGAATTAGCATGGGGACTATGTCGATACTCCTGAAAGGCTTCACAGAATAGTATTAAAGAAAGAAAAACTAAATTATCCAAGAATATGTGGATTTTGATAACTTTGTGAAAAAAGAAAAAAAAAGCCCATTGCTTAAACAAAGCAAATTAGATCATATGGGGAAAAATACAGGTATCTCTAAAGAAACACATTAAAATAAAATATTAATGGAATATACCTCTGGGAATTGGGGAGTAGACACTATTATGTTTCCTTTGATTTGCATTCTAAATCTTTCATAGAAGGAAAAATAATGTATGAGCATCTGTTTCTTTTTTGTTCCACCAAGAATGCATTTGCTCACTTTCTGGTAACTATGCCTTTATTTTCCTGTGGAGAGCTACCCTGCTTGCCATTCTCAGATCATGTGGCTTTAATGAAGTGTCTTAGCCAAGAATCTAAGGGTGGAGCATGTGACATAAGACATTACATTTCCCTATCCATAGGGATTAAACCTGAGAGAGGCAATGAGACGATCACTGCCAAAGGGTTATAGATTTTTGAAGTACATACTTTTTTGCCATCAGACATGAACTTAGGAATATGTCAGTTCTAGAACTGCTGTTGCAGAACCTGCAAATACAGAAGGAGAAATTGTGAGACTCTGGAGCAAACCCATAGAGAAAGCAGAACATGAGACTTGCCCAAAGACTGTACCACTCTGGGCCTCACAGTTACTTGGGCTAAAACATACCCTTTATACTGAAGCTAGTTAGGGCAGGTTCTCAGTCATTCACAACCAAAATGATGATGATAGTTTTTACAAATTATGATTTCACTTTACTCATGCATTTGATAGTAGTCTATCCTGACATTCATGGTCTTTTGGTCATAAATCTCTGAAAAGAATCATAAAAATCCATTTTGGGTAATGATTTATTATATTAGAACAATTTCCTCCTTTAATTTGCATAGAAATCAAGGTACTCCTTCATTCTTCTTATTATAAAATCTTTAAACTTATGATGATTCATTATGTCTCTGTAATACCCCCAAAATATATATTAATTGAGAAAACAAATGCAGTATAAAAGCATTTTTTTCTCTCCCATTTACTCCCAGGTCTTCACTCTCAAAGAAATAGAAGAATAATGTAATTTTTCAATTAATTCAGGCAGAAAAAAAGGTTAATGTCATTTTTGAACAAAAGCATTTTTTTGTTTTGTTTTGTTTTGTTTAGCCTTTATGACAAAAATGACAAAATAAACCAGGGAAATTTCTGGAACTACTACATCAAAAATGGACTTTCAGCCTAGGCAGGAGGATTGCTTAAGGCCAGGAGTTCATTACCATCATAAGCAACATAGCAAGACCCCATCCCTACATGAAAAAAAAAATAACCTTAACCAGGCTCACTTGTAGTCCTAGCTGCTTGGGAGACTGAGGCAGGAGGATTACTGAAGCTGGAGAGTTCCAGGCTGCAGTGAACTATGACTGCACCTCTACACCCCAGCCTGGGTGATAAAGCAAGACCTTTTTCCTTTTTTTTTTTTTTAAAGAAGGACATTGACTTTCGGTAATTTTTGTCAGGAAACAATGATGAAGACTTTTTCCTCCTTAGACCACAATATAGGACATTCATCCTTCCATTTTTTTCTACATTCACATGGATAGAGGATAGAACCCCTGGTTAATCAGCCCAAGTCTGACAATTACATTAAGCTTAGCCAAGCTGCAGTCAACTATGACATTGGTATCAATAAATGATCTCTTTTAGCATGAATTCTGAGGCCATGGGCCTCGTATAGCTGCATGAGATTAACTAATGAGAGAAAGGCAGTTCAAAAGACTAGAGATCAGTTCAAAAGACTAGAGATCAGTTAGCTCTGCTATTTATCTATTTCTGACAATTACAGAGGGTGATTTCCTGATGCGTGTCAGTGTGGGTTTTACTTTTTATGATTTTAATGAAAGAGGTTTTGATCTCCTGGAAACTTTACTTGCTTAATATCGTCAGAATTCTCCAAGATTTGTTAGTAAGGGTCATGTGACAGGTATCTACATTCCCTGTGCCCTTTCCTAGGGGAGCTCAGATCTTTTAACGTGAACAAGTGTTTTGGGCATCAACGTGGTAAATGGGAGTACAGAGGGATATAATAAGAATTAGACCTACTGGGTCTTCCTTGATTGGGCTGAGCTAGAATCTGAACCTGCTTTGAAAAAGAAGTTGGTCCTTTAGAACCTAATGGTTTTTCTTTTCATGTCTGAACAATACAACTTGAAGGTTGGCTCCCTGGTGAAATATGAAAGTGAGGGCCAGCTTTTAGCTGGTTCTGGATGTGTTTGTTCTCCACCTGATTTTTACCTAATGCCACATCATCACTCTTACCGATGGAACTATATTTTCCTTTCTCTCTTTTCTGTTCAGTTTTAACTGTACCATATATGATAATGGCAAGACCTCAACTCAAAAAAAAATCTAGGACATGAAACATATGAATAGATAAAAATTCAGCAGTCCCCAGAAAAATCAGGCACAATCACTTGTAAACAACATATATATGTGTGTGTTTACGTGTATACACATATAATAACTCAGACAATATGTGTAATATTTTGTAATGTTTTAAAAAATTAAAAATGTCACTTGACCATATGGAGTTTTAGGCACTTTTGACAATGTAAGGCACAACTGGTTATACACACAGTACCTAGCATGGGTCTGGCAGCAGCTGCTTTGAGTCCCGAATGTTGTGACAGTGATAACAGTAACAATGATAACAGCAATGATGAAGTCTCACGTTTAAAATTTTCAAGTCGCTCATCACATCCCAAAATACTCCCTTTATCATCTTTTATTTCTGCTGGGGTCATCCTGTGTATTTTGTATGTACAATGACCCTAAATAGATCAACCATTTGTACGTACAATGACCATTTTGTATGTTCGATGACCTTAAATAGATCAACCAAATGTTTTGGATGATGTTAACTATTTAAGGCTTTTTGAAAATATAAGGTACTTGAGAATTCATTTTTTCCCCAGCTGGTGTAAGAGGTAAACAATTTGAACTTATCAGAGCATCATATTATTTGAACAGGAAGTCTTACATTTTTAAAGGCCAGAAAAATGCTAATGAGATTAGACATGATCTTTTTTTTTCCAGACACTGGCACCTTTTGCACTTCAATTAGATATCCAGACACGCCCATAACTTAGCAGTCATAGGTAATGTTCTTGGAAAAATGGTATGAGGTGGCTTTTGTTGTACAAGAAGAATAGGTTAGAATTTGCTTTCTTCTGAGCTTAGCTACTCAAGTAGTTTATAGTAAAAGGCAGGTAGATTCATCTTCAGGAAGACTGTAGGCAGCTAACCTGAAAAGAAGAAGACTACAAAAAATAATAGAACTAAAATATTCCCAGATAAAATTTTTTAAAAATATATATTTTATTGTGTTTTAGGTTTTGGGGTACATGTGAAGAACATGCAAGATTGTTGCATAAGTACATACATGGCAATGTGGTTTGCTGCCTTAAGGAGGGATAGTACAATACAACATCATTAGTATTTGCCCTAATCCCTACTACTAAATGACAACTGCAAAGGAAGAACTCTTAAAATAACTGCCTGGCCCTGCAGTAATGCTTCCCTTTTAAATCAGTAGCTTCCTCCACAATGCATTGCTTGCAAGATGCAGCAATTTTAATTCCTGAAAGGACCATCTCAAATCTTCCTCAGTCGCAACAAATGGTAAACATTTAGAGAGCAATATACTTGTAAAATACATTTTATATTGAGGAAGTATGATATAATACAGAAATAATCATTGAAAGCAAGACACCATGACCAAGCAATTAACAATCAATTTTTCAATTTTAATTTACTATACAATAGATCTGAGGCACTGCATATAAAGTGAAAGATATAATTATAATACGACAGAAGTCATTCCAGCCTTCCAGTTGCTTATGGTCCGCAGCAAGGATGCACATGGGACAAATAATGATAACTAATGACAAATGAAATGAGTCTTAACAAAGTAGAAGAACGTATTGCAAGGGAATGTAACTCATTCCAGGGTTAGGAAAGACATTATTAAACTAATGTTTAAACAGACCTATGAGATGAGTAAATATCACCCAATCAAAAATAAAAGCCTGCTTTCTAGGCCAATAACACAACATGTGAAAGGTTGGTAATGCGAGAGGACATCTGAAGCATAGAAAACATCCTGTGTGGCTAGAGAATAGAGAAGGCAGAGAAGTGTTGAGCAAAATGAGGCTGGAGAGGTGGGCTTTGGATTTGGGATTTTATCAGATTAACAGGGAACATTTGAAAGATTTTAAGCAAGGTTAGATTTAAGCATAGTTACATTAGCCTTGAAAAAAAATCTGGTTTTAGTTCAAATTCTGCAACAAATTACCTTTGTTTATTTCAGTGTATCCATCATTATAATGAGATTTGACATGCTGTTTGTAGATCCTCCCTTCTCTGCGTCACCTGAAAATAAGTCACAAACAAAGGAATGAAATTGTTAATGGGAAGGGAAGAAGCAAGACTCCATATGAAGACTAACACTGACTTATCTGTTTGTGCAGGCCTCTCTGTGTATTTTGTATTGGTGCTGGTGAAGATAGCTCTTTATGCTGATGCATAATAAGGTGAAATGTGTCTGTCTATTTTATTCCATTGGCCCAGGCACAGGTTCCATTATAATTGCTAAGATTATTTGCATATTGGCTTTTAATGATGCATTAAAAAATATTCATCCCATTTACTGACTTAGGCAGACAATTTACTTTTGTAAATGCTGGCCAATGTCATGCTTAAATTCCCAAACTACTATTTATGTAAAACTCATCACTTCAGTTTTTATATTCTTTCTCTCTCCCATAAGGGAAAAAAAATATAATTCTGACTGTATAAACACCAACTAAACAGAACACAAAACATGGCAGATAATAAAAACATATCTTCACAAATGAGACATGTCATTTCACCGTTGAAAAGAGAAACAAAATAAGCTCGTTTTCAAGTTCCGTGTCTTGTATGCTACTTTCAACTAAATGCCCTTATATTTGTAAGCCTTGGGATAGGCTGGGACTTTTATTATTATTTTAAAGTCCCCATAACTACAACTTAGCATCAAAAGTGAAACAGATGCTATTGGATATGAATAGCATATGCAATGGATATACTGACATTGCCTTCACAACAGTCACAAGGAATGAACCAAAGGCATTTTGGTAACCTATGTTTTTAGCCCCAAAGCAAGGAATGAGATGGCATGGAACTCAGGGTAAATCCCAAATTTACATAAAGTTATAAAATAATTTAGACCATGAGTAGTGGCTACCACCTTCCTGACTTCCAGAAAATGATGGTGCCAATATTGAACTTTTAGTCTTTGAACAATAGTTTGGAGAAAATGTAAAATGAGTTTATGAACTTGTTCTTAAAAAGCACCTAGACTCCATATAAGAGTACGTGTCCTATGTTATTTTAATAAACTACATTTGTGATTGTTTTGGTGAGTCTTTACTTTGAACCCTATTTGTATAAATTTGTTAATAGGGAGATCACAGAATCACTGATTAATTGCATCATAGAGTTGCATGATGTGGATTAGATTTTGCCTAATCTAACCTCTCTATCTTAGAGATGGAGCAGGGTGGGAATTGGCAGCAGGTGGTTATAGAGCCTGCAAATTCCTTGATGAGTAGCTCCTGCTCTCTGAAATCTCCTTCTGATCAACAAGGCACCTGAAGTTCTACTTGGGTGACAGGATTTCTGAGTTTGAAGCTGCCAATGATCCAATGGATGGCACTCCAGGGCAAAATGAGTATCAATAACCAGGAAGATAATGAAACTAAAGAAGCAACCCATTGGTTTCTTCAGAGGCTGGCCCAGGTAAAGCATACAGGATGGAATATTAGGCTGTCAGAAGAGACTGGGTGTGGGAGGCAGGGTTTGGCCCTTTTCTTCCTGGAGTAGAACTGTAACTAGCTGCAGGCACTATAATGGCAAGCCTGTATCATCAGCCTGACATTCAGAAAGAGCCTGGGCAGCTAGGAGTCTAACATAGACACCTGCAGAATAAATACAGGTCAGTGAGGCTAGAGGTAGCTTTGTGGAGTTTGGCAATAATGGAAATTCAGAAGCATCTAAAGTACTGTAAAATCCATGATTCTTTATACAGCTGGCTCTTCTGAATCCATTCTGAATCTATAAGGATCCTCCACTCCCATCCTCCACCATTTCCAATATCCACAGATATAGGAAGATTTGATAATCACTTGCACCAAGCCTTACAGAAGGCTTATCTTGAACAGAGTTTTAACAATAATTTCAGCCTTGACCTTAGTTTATCCAGCAGTGTCTCTCCTATATGCTTTCTCTAAGAACATGATATCATAAAAGAGACACTGAAAAACAAAAAAAAAAACCAAACAACCCAATCAAAAAATGGGCAAAGGATATGAACAGACACTTTTCAAAAGAAGACATTTATGCAGCCAACAAACATATGAAAAATGCTCATCATCGCTGGTCATTAGAGAACTGCAAATCAAAATCACATTGAGATACCATCTCATGCCAGTTGGAATGGTGATCACTAAAAAATCTGGAGACAATATACCCCACAGCCCAAAGTACAATAAAAAAAAATAGATTAAAAAAAATCTGGAGACAAGTGATGCTGGAGAGGATGTGGAGGAACAGGAATGGTTTTACACTGTTGGTGGGAGTGTAAATTAGTTTAACCATTGTGGAAGACAGTGTGGTAATTCCTCAAGGATCTAGAAATACAAATACCATTTCACCCAGCAATCTCATTACTGGGTATACACCCAAAGGATTATAAAGTCACATGCACATGTATGTTCATTGCGGCACTGTTTACAATAGCAAAGACTTGGAACCCACCTAAATGCCCATCAATGATAGACTGGATAAAGAAAATGTGGCACATATACACCATGGAATACTATGTAGCCATAAAACAGGATGAGTTCATGTCCTTTGCAGGGACATGGATGAAGCTGGAAACCATCATTCTCAGCAAACTGACACAAGAACAGAAAATCAAACACCACATGTTCT
>CAUYLG010059557.1:0-110932 GCA_963573385.1 Cacajao melanocephalus | reverse complement strand
TTAAATCTTCTTTCAAGGTTCTTAGTTTCTTTGCATTGGGTTAGTACATGTTCTTTTAGCTCACAGAAGTTTCTTATTATCTACCTTCTGAAGCCTGATTCTGTCAGTTCATCACACTCATTCTCCGTCATGCCTTGTTCTCTTGCTGATGAGGAGCTGCGATCCCCTATAGGAGGAGAGGCATTCTGATTTCGGGTGTTCTCAGCCTTTTTGCATTGGTTTCTTCCCATTTTTGTGGATTTATCTACCTGTCGTCTTTGTAATTGCTGAGTTTCAGATTGGGTCTGAGTGGACGTCCCGCTTGTTGGTGATGAAGTTTTTTCTGTTTCTTAGTTTTCCTTCAGCGGATGCCCTTTCCCCACAGAGCTAGGTCTTCCCGGGTTCAGTTGTGTTTACTGTGAAACTCTTGGTCCTCAGTGCTTCCAGTTGCTGTTCTCCTTGTGGGGATGTGACCAGCCGAGCCCGACTCAAAGGGCACCCAGTCCCGTATACTCCACACTGAGAAGCGCCGCACCGGCCAAAAGAGTCGCGCTGGCGACCCGTGTGGCTCCTCCGCTGGGTAGCTCCCAGTTTGTGGGCAACAGAAACTCGTCTGAAATTGCGGCGTCCACTCGCTCTCTGCGCTTTCACTGGGAGCTACAATCCTGAGCTGTTGTTAATCGGGCATCTTGGATCTCTCTCCCGTTTTTGATGTTTTATCTTTTGTCTTGCAGTGATGAAACTACAGAATCTGTTTGTAGATGATACAGGTCGGTATTTGGCTATTCAATTCCATCTGGAATGTGCATATGTGTTTTTATATTATTATGAGCACAGAAAAGCAAAAGATCAGTTGAATATTGCTAAGGACATCAGCCAATTACAAATTGATTTGACAGGTAAGACTTTTATTTTTTGTGGATAATTGATTTTATTTTTATGATAAAACTATACATTGGCAGTTTGAATTGTGTGCTGGTATTTGATTTTCTGTATTCTATTTGCTTTACAAAAATAAACTTTAAAGCTTTTATTTACAAATTTATGGTTTAGAATACATTTGAAATGATATATTGTCCTCATTCCTAGAGTTTTCCATTTATTGTGCTCATTTAGTTAAACGTGTTAGTAATTGATAGCAGCCAGGCAGTACACAAATACACTTTTGAGCCTTTGAGGATGGGTGCATAGAAGCCTTTCCTGACCAAATTTGGCCTCTCTGCATTGCACTTTCTTGTAAATACCCACCTGTTGTTTCCATCTTGCTTTTTTTTTTTTTTAGATGGAGTCTAGATCTGTCACCCAGGCTGAAAGCCATGGCACAATCTCGGCTCACTGCAACCTTGGCCTCCCAGGTTTGAGTGATTGAGTGATTCTCGTGCCTCAGCCTCTTGAATAGCTGAGATTTCAGTTGCCTGCCACCATACCTGGCTACATTATTTTTATTTTTATTTTTAGTATAGATGGGGTTTCACCATGTTGACCAGGCTAGGTTTGAACTCTTGACCTCAAGTGATCCGCCTGCCTCCCTTCCAAAATGCTAGGATTACAAGCATGAGCCTTTTTTTGGGGGGGGGGGGTGGAGAATAGGGGAAGGGAGTTTTGCTCTTGTTGCCCAGCTTGGTGTGCAATGGCATGACATTGGCTCACTGAAACCTCCGCCTCCCGGTTTCAAGCAATTCTCCTGCCTCAGCCTCCTGAGTAGCTGGGATTACAGATGCCCACCACCATGCCCAGCTAATGTTTTTGTATTTTTAGTAGAGACAGGGTTTCACCATGGTGGCCAGGCTAGTCTTGAACTCTTGACCTCAAGTGATCCACCTGCCTTGGCCTCCTAAAGTGTTGAAATTACAGGCCTGAGCCATCATTCCTGGCCCATCTTGGATTTTTTTTAATATATATATTATTTTGGTTTTTTTGTTTTGTTTTTTGAGACCTAGTCTTGCTCTTTCTCCCAGGCTGGAGTGCAGTGGTGCGATCTCAGCTCACTGCAACCTCCACCACCTGGGTTCAAGCAATTCTCCCTCAGTCTCCTGAGTAGCTAGGATTATAGGCATGTATCACCACACCTGGCTAATTTTTGTATTTTTAGTAGAGATGGAGTTTCACCATGTTGGCCAGGCTGGCCTCAAACCCCTGACCTCGTGATCCCCCCACCTCACTCTCCCAAAGTGGTGGCTTCCCTGTACCCGACCATCATTTTGTGTTTTTTACAAGCAAAAATTTTTGACTATTTTGTTTACTTGATGTTTCTTCAGTACCTTAATTGATGTTTCTTCAATGCATTAGAACATTGTCTGGCATATGGTAGGCACTCAATCAATATGTGTTGAACAGATGAATGAACTACAGAATTTCTCCTTAGACCTCTATGTTTCTTCTGAATACCAGATAGGAAGCATTGCTTTCTTTGTATGCATTGCTGTATCCCTAATGCTTCACAATATAATTTGCATTAAATATTGAGTAAATTAATGGAAATCAGATATCATCAATTGATCACACCATTTATACCTGTTAAGCCTGGGTTGAAAATTCCAGCATATGACTACCTATTTTTAGGTGTTGAAATGATTGAACCTGTGCGTTCTCCGTAGGCTAGGCCTAGATTATCTCTAAGGCCTGTTCTGAGCCCCCACATTCTGTGCTTCTTATTGAACTAGTTCTATCAGTAAAATCCTTGAGATATATTATGAATAAATGTGATTTTGTGGGCTGGTCTGGGATCTTAGCTACCTTTTGTTACACTGTGTGTGTAAGGGTAAAATTGTTTAATATCCAGCTTATAACCTTTGGAACAATGGCCATGTATGAATTGGAACAGTCGCCATGTATCAGTTGTCTGTATATGAAAATATATGTAATATAACTTGTGAGGTTAGTTTCAGAAGTTATGTTTTTAAATATTTTGATCCTATGAGGCTTTTTTGGGACTATTAATGTCATAGTACTTAATTGCTGGTATATTTACTAGCTGGTTCTTCATACTTTATTTTCCAAGGTAGGGGTGAAGAACTTAGAAATACAAATGTGACGTTCACAAATATGAGAATCAGGTGTTTTTTTTTTTTTCCCACTCATGTGTAGCCTTACTATAAAAAGTAAGCTGTGGCCGGGCATGGTGGCTCACGCCTGTAAGCCAGCATTTTGGGAGGCGGAGATGGGCAGATCACGAAGTCAGGAGACCAAATACAAAGATTAGCTGGGCGTGGTTGTGAGTGCCTGTACTAGGACTCTGAAGCAGGAGAATCACTTGAACCAGGGAGTCAGAGGTTGCGTTGAGCTGAGATTGTGCCACTGCACTCCAGCCTGATGACAGAGCAAGACTCCATCTCAAAAAAAAAAAAAAAAGAAAAAGAAAAAAAGAGTAAGTTGTGTTGAACAATTTCAGTGGCTATCTTTAGCATAACATGTTTAAAAGGTTAATGTATAACTTAGAGCCAGCCAGACTTATCACAGGATAAAATCCAGACTTCCTAGACTGGTCTCTGCAATCAAGGGTCTTTGTAATCTGACTCTGTCCAGAGAATGGGTTTTGGAACTTTTCCTTCTTTTAAAGTGGTTTGAAACCAGCTATTCTGTAGCAAGTTATTTCAGAGACATAATGAAAATATTTTGGTCTTACATGAAGTTAGGTAGTGTAATAAACTGTTGATTTAGAACCAAAAGACCCTGGCTTTAAGCTCTGGTTCTGATGAGAAGACCTGTGATCGTGAACACGTGACTGTATTTCTTAGAACCTTTGTTTCTGTCATCTGTGAAAAAGAGATAATAATAGTTCTTCTGTCTACAACACTCAAGGGGTGTGTGTGTGTTTGTGTGTGTGTGTGTGTGTGTGTGTGTGTGTGTGTGTGTTTTAAGAGTGGTAGTTTGTTGCAAAAATTAATATGTGGAATCTAGTGACAGAAGTCCTGGGTTTGAGTCCTGGCACCAGAGCTTATTGGCTTTCCAATTTTATAAGTCATTTAAAACCTGAGGCTGGGCCTCAGGATTTTCTTATGTGAAATGGAGAAAATACTTTGTAAACTCTAAAGCACTCTGAAAATATTACTCTTCATAATTGTACAGTAGGTCTGATTGGGAGGTCAGTAGATATAATTTTATTGTTTTTACAGGTGCTTTGGGAAAAAGAACACGGTTCCAGGAAAATTATGTGGCACAACTGATTCTAGATGTAAGAAGGGAAGGGGATGTCCTTTCAAATTGTGAATTCACTCCAGCACCCACTCCTCAGGAACATTTAACCAAGGCAAGTAGAATTATAAGTTATTAAATTCAATTAACACCTGAGTCTAACAATTTCAGTAGGTGAGTACCATAGAAACACTGAGTGGGTTGGGGAGATTCTTCATTTTATCCTTTCTTGAGCCTTTTCAGGGTGGCTGGGGCAGGGAGAACCAGTGTTTAAATCTTTTTTTTCCTAACCTGTATATAGAGATAAATCGTGCTTTTCTTCTACGATTCAATAACTATGAATTAATAATGCAGTTAGTTATATATTACCCCTCTTGAAGAAATACAAAAGGCAGACTGGATAGAGACCAGTATTTCTAGCTGCTATCATATTTGTCTTCTCTGGCTATTTTTGAACATTCAGAGACTTGGAATCTCTTAGGCTTTTTCTAAATATATAAACAGATGATCAGAATTCCTTTTCACTGATTTTGTGATCTCCCTTTTGTTGCTCTGTCATTAGTGGGTGGTGGTTGCCTTAGTATCTTTATTTGACATGTCTAATGAATTATTTTCTTTAGTTTGAATTATGACTCTTGGTCAGTTTACCTAATTATCGTCCACTCTAGCTGCTTCCATGAAGACCTTTAGTATTTATGGTGTATTTTCTGATCCCAGAAATCCCTAACTACTTGGTTTTTTTGTTTGTTTGTTTTTGTTTTTGTTTTTGAGATGGTGTCTCCCTCTGCCACCAAGGCTGGAGTGCAGTGGCCCAATCTCATCTCACTGCAACTTCACCTCCTGGGTTCAAGCGATTCCCTTGCCTCAGCCTCCTGAATATCTGGGACTATAGAAGCACTCCATCATGCCTGGCTAATTTTATATTTTTCGTAGAGATGGGGTTTCGCTGTTTTTGCCTGGCTGATCTCAAACTCCTGACCTCAGTTGATCCACTTGCCTCAGCCTCCCAAAGTGCTGAGATTACAGGCATGAGCCACTATGTCCAGCCTGTCAACTACATTTTTGATTGTCCTTTGGTTGATTTTGCTGTCTTTAAAGCCTATGTGTTACTACCAGAGCCTGTAAACAAATTTACCTTGGGTATGCTAAACACTAAAATTCTCTTCTGAGAATAATGCCAAGGGAAGGGACTAGAGATGGGTAAGAAGTGTGGCAGCAATTGTTGATCCTAGGGAAGGCCTTAGATGAGATATTGCATATTCCTGGGACTGCTTCAAGTACCCTGTTGTTTCCTTTTGTGATAACTTTAGTGAGGAGCAGCTGTTGATTCTAAAAGGAGAATGAAGAAAGGAAGGGAGAGAGGCCAACACTCAGGGAAAAAACTGTGCAGGGTGCGCTCTATACCACCTGAAGTATACAGAGCCATGCCTGAACCATTATGTGTACTGCTAGGGTTGATGCTGGTGAGGAAACTGTGCTCCCTCCCTCATTTCCTCCTTATATGTACTAGACTCTCCTCCTTAAGCTTTTTGATATCACCTAAGCCTCTCTCTCTAAGCCTTGGATTAACTGTCATAAGCTGGGTTTTTAGGCCGTAACACAGCATCTATGGAAAGATATTTAATTGTACAATCCAAGCACTTTATTCAGTAATCTATTATTATTATTGTTTTTTGAGTTAGAGTCTTACTCTTTTTGCTTAGGCTGGAGTGTAGTGGCACAATCTCGGCCCACAGCAACCTTCGCCTCCTGGTTTTAGAGCTATTCACCTGCCTCAGCCTCCCAAGTAGCTGGGATTACAGGCACGCACTACTATGCCCAGCCAATTTTTATATTTTTAGTAGAGACGGGTTTCACCATGCTGGTCAGGCTGGTCTCGAACTCCTGACTTCAAGTGATCTGCCTGCCTTGGTCTCTCAAAATGCTGGAATTACAGCCATGAGCCACCACACTAGGCCTGTTTGTTGTTTTTTATTTATTTTTATTTATTATTATTTTTAATTTATTGTTGAGACAGAGTCTCACTCTGTCACCCAGGCTGGAGTGCAGTGGCACGATCTCACTCACTGCAACCTCCGCCTCCCGGATTCAAGTGATTCTTCAGCCTCAGCCTCCCAGGTATCTGGGATTACAGGCTAATTTATGTATTTTTTTAGTAGATAAATTATTCCCGGATTCAAGTGATTCTTCAGCCTCAGCCTCCCAAGTATCTGGGATTACAGGCTAATTTATGTATTTTTTTAGTAGATATGGAATTTTACCACATTGGCCAGGCTGGTCTCAAACTCCTGACCTTAAGTGATCTGCCCACCTTGACCTCCCAAAGTGCTGGGATTACAGATGTGAGCCACCATGACCAGTGTGTTTATTGTTTTTTAATGTGGAGTTCTCCTAGAGAAAATTATCTCTCAATGATTGGCTTGGCATGGTCATGTCTATAATCCCAACACTTGGGAGGCCGAGGTGTGTAGATCCTTGAAGTCAGGAGTTTGATACTAGCCTGACCAACATGGTGAAACCCTGTCTCTATTAAAAATAAAAAATTAGCTAGGCGTCGTGGCATGTGCTTGTAATCCCAGCTACCTGGGAGGCTGAGGGAGGAGAATCACTTGAACTTGGGAGGTGGAAGTTACAGTGAGCTGAGATCGCAGCATTGCACTCCAGCCTGGGCAACAGAAGCGAAACTCCCATTTCTAAAAAAAGTAAAAAAATTTTCTCCTGGTGATAAATAGGATAGGATGACTATTATGAGAAATGTATGAAAATGATGTACAATTTAATACAGAATTTAATCTTTTTTTGCTTCCTTGTTTTTTCTTTCTTTCCTTTTTTCTTTTCTTTTTTTTTTTTTTTAAACGGAGGTGAGGTCTCACTATATTGCCCAGGTTTGTTCCAAACTCCTGGGCTCCAGCAGTCCTCTTGGCTTGGCCTCCCAAAGTGCTGGGATTAAACATGTAACACATGTTACAGAGTTAATATGGTTAACATTTTACATGTGACTATTAGAAAATTCTTCAGAATTATTTTATTTATTTTTATTTTTTGAGATGGAGTCTTGGTCTATCACCCAGGCTGGAGTGTAGTGGCGCAATCTTGGCTCACTGCAACCTCTGCCTCCCAGTTTCATGCGATTCTCCTGCCTCAGCCCCCCTAGCAGGTGGGACTACAGACATGCGCCACCAGACTGGGCTAATTTTTATATTTTTAGTAGAGGTGGGGTTTCACCTTATTGGTCAGACTGGTCTTGAACTCCTGACCTCATGATCCGCTCACCTTGGCCTCCCAAAGTGTTGGGATTACAGGCATGAGCCACTGTGCCTGGCCTATTTTATTTTATTTTAAAATTTTTACCTATTTATCTATTTAGAGAGCAGGTTATGAGACTGGCTGAATTTTGTATTTTTGGTAGAGATGGTGTTTCACCATGTTGCCCAGGTTGGTCTCGAACTTCTAGGCTCAAGCCATCCCCTTGCCTCAGCCTCCCAAATCCAGTTTTAAATCCTGATGCTGTCACATATGTTGTATGTGATCTTGGATTAGCTTTAAATATCTGATTCTTTGTTTTTCCATCAATAAATGGGGATAGAAATGCCTATTGTCTATGATTGTTGTGAGGATGAATTTGAAAATTGTTTGTCAAATTATCTGCAGAGGGGTTTTTCCGTACTTGGCTTGATCAACGATAGCTGTTATTCCCTATTATTGTCATTGTTAGTGCATTCTTGAGGTATAGATGGCACATCTTCCATTTCTGCAAGGTAAATTGTTTCCAAATATGTGTTTCACAAGAAACAGCCTATTGGCCATATGTAAACAAGGTCAGTTAACTTTGTCCTCCCTAGCAATTTATTACATGCCATTCTTTTAAATGAATAAAATTTAATATTTGGTCTAAGAATTTCCTTTTGTATTCCACTAGAATCTTGAGCTCAATGATGACACTGTTCTGAATGAGATAAAGTTAGCAAATTGTGAACAGTTTCAGATGCCCGATCTGTGTGCTGAAGAGCTCGCTATTATCCTTGGAATCTGGTAAGTTGATGACTGACTTGGCTACTTTGAACACCTTGCATATTGATTCTCTTATCTGTGGAGAATCTTCATTCAAGGAGGTTCAAGAGTTCTGGATGAACAAGGAATTTTGTAGTGCTTATGAAGAAGATCGAGAGGAAATACTTGGAGAGCCAATTAAGGGGTTAGAGATTACGAATCTCCTGTGAGTTGGTGTATATATTCTTCTGTTTTCTTTATAAGCATAATTTCTTTGGTTAGTGTTAGCTAAGAATAGATTCTTTTTTTTTTTTTTTTTTTTTTTGAGACAGAGTCTTCGCTCTGTCTCCTAGGCTGGAGTGCAGTTGTACGATCTTGGCTCACTGTAACCTCCACCTCTCAGGTTCAAGCAATTCTCCTGCTCAGCCTTCCGAGTAGCTGGGACTACAGGTGCGCGCCACAACGCCTAGGTAATTTTTGTATTTTTAGTAGAGATAGGGTTTCACCATGTTGGCCAGGATGGTCTTGATCTCTTGACCTCGTGATCTGCCCTCCTCGCCCTCCCAAAGTGCTGGGATTACAGGCGTGCACCACCACGCCAGGTCAGAATAGATTCTTAATAAAATATTAAATAAAGATAGGTGAGAATGACTATTCTGAGCTTTGAGGATATTTACATTTCAAAGTATAGGCTGCACTCCAGCCTGGGTGACAGAGAGAAACTGTCTCAAAAAAAAAAAAGAAAAAAAATTTATTGAAAGGTACTTTTAGACTAAATGAATATCCCATTTATCATCAAGAAATTTATTAATGTTCAAAATAGAATTCCTCACAAAGCTATAATATTGATACCAGTTAAATTAGTAATAGGCAATTTAAGAAAGGAGCATTTGAAAAAAATCCTGTTCTTTTAATTCAATAGAATTCACCCTTTAGTGTTCACGTCATAGCATTTTACCTTGTATGTGCACCAGTAGGTTTTCATTTATATAAAAGTTGAATTCAGTTCTACAGTTCCTTTTTTTTTCATTTTTTTTCTTCTCTGCACTAGCATACAGTTCCTTTTTATTTGTTTAAAATGGATCACACATACAGAGTTCTGTTTCTAAATCCAAAGCATTTTTTCTGTAACATTACTGCTTCCAGTGACAGAATTTATGTTTACTGCATAAAAACTACTTGTTGAATTCATAACAATACTTAGCATAATAATAATATGAATAGCAACCATTTATGAACAATACTATGTGCTGGGCATTATACCATGTACTTTCACATTAACCCTCATTAATAGTCTAACAACACTTAGGGTTGTTATTTTTCTCAGTTCTTCAGGTAGGAAAACAAGGTTCAAATGGCCAAATGACTTGTTCAGAATTACAGAGTAGCAGTTAGGATTTGAATCTAAGTTTTACTAACCCCAGATTCTGAGTTCTTCTTATGTTACTTAAAAAAATGTTATTTTGGCAAATTCATAATTGTCATCTCATCAGGAAATTAAACTATGTCAAATAAATGTATTCCCAGGCATTCTGTCAACTGAACTATAGC
This sequence comes from Cacajao melanocephalus, assembly GCA_963573385.1. NCBI lineage: Eukaryota > Metazoa > Chordata > Mammalia > Primates > Pitheciidae > Cacajao > Cacajao melanocephalus. The sequence continues at coordinate 101,278 of CAUYLG010059557.1, read as the reverse complement.
TATATTGAGGTAAAGTTTAGAGTTAAGAGATGACTAAAAACCCAGAAGATGATCATCTTCAAATACTTGTTTTTCCCAAAGTAAGATCTTAGTGGAATTTCAATATAAAGGTCAGATAAAAGCACAGAATTGATTTCACAGACAGTTTAAACCTTCATTCTTTGGTAGAAACCACTTGGTTATTTTCTGTATCTTAGTGCATCTGATGCAGTTTATAAAGCTTTGGTTTAGAATATTGATGAGTTCATGATTTGCATGAACTAAGTTACTTTGTGGTTTTTAAATAGTGATTTTCTTATGCAGCCTGATCTCTGTCTGATTCCTGTGGTTGCTAACCCCTGTGAAGAGGTGACTTGGACATTGTGTTAGGCTGGGTTGGTTTGGAAAGGAGACTTACAGAAGTGAATTCTTTTTTTTTTTCTTTTTTTTTTTTTTTGAGACAAATTTTCGCTTTTGTTGGCCAGGCTGGAGTGCAGTGGCACAATCTTGGCTCACTGCAACCTCCGACTCTGGGTTCAAGCGATTCTCTTGCCTCAGCCTCCCGAGTAGCTGGCTTACAGGTGCCTGCCACCACGCTCAGCTAATTTTTGTATTTTTGGTAGAGACAGGGTTTCGCCATGTTGGCCAAGCTGGGCTAGAACTCCTGACCTCAGGTGATCGAACCGCTTTGGCCTCCCAAAGAGCTAGGATTACAGGCGTGAGCCACCTGTCTAGCCTGAGGAGGTGAATTCTTATAGATCGTAGATTGGCACACCAGTGGGGTTAGCTTCAGGCTCCTTCCCTAGACTCTTGCTGTTCACTGGCCTCCTGCTTGAGTTGGATTTTTACCTGAAGACCAAATGCTGGAACTTGACCCACTTCTTTTATACCTCATTCTACCTGACTGCTTGTATGCATTCATGTGTATGTGTCTTGTATGTGTTTTAAATAAAATTGTTTCATAGTTCTTTCCTCCTCCATTCATTGATTTTTTTTTCTTTTCCAACAATAAAAATCGGTTCATTTAAAAATGATTACATCAACATTTTATGGTCATTATAAAATCCTTAAATTCTATTGAAAATTGTAAGGGCATGTTACTATTTTATAAGGCAGTGTTTTCTTTTTATTCTTAATATATGGAATATTTATATACATTTTAAAAAATTGTTTAATATATGGAATATCTAGAATTATATTCCATATACATTATATGTCCATATATATTCCATATATTATAATTATATGTGGAATATTTACCATATTCTATATATTAAAAATATTTAATATTCCATATGTAATATACAAGAGAATTTATGTAATATATAAATGGAAGGTATGTAGTATAATAACAAAATGAACCCTGGTGAATGCACCACCCAATTTAAGAACTAGAAGATGACAAATAGCATTAGCTCAGCCTGTGTGCTTCCTCTGCATCTCATCCTCCTGCCTCTCCTCAAAAGATAACTGTTATCCTGAATCTCATGTTTGTCATTTTCTTGCCTTTAAAAATTTTTTTTTAATTTCATGTATTGTATGCTTATGAGTCAGTTGCTTCAATTTGCTTGTTTTTGAACTTTATAAAAGTGATATCTCATAATAAATATATAGTCCTCTGTGATTTTCTTATTTTCTCTCATTATTGTATTTCTGTGATTCATGTTGTTATATGTAGCTGCAATTTACTTTGCAGTATAGCATTCTGTTGGATGAATATACCACAATTTGTCATTTTCCTTTTGGACATTTGGATTATTTCCAGATTTTTTCTATTATACACAATATTACTATGGATATTTGTGTATCTCGTTCTTGATATATCTCTTCAAGAATTCCTCTGGTCTCTATATCTAGGATGGAAGTACTGAGTTGAGAATATATCAGTGTTCACAAAGATAGTGCCAGATTGTTTTCCAAAATGAGTACCAATTATATAATTGATCCTGGATCAGCAAGATCTGCCTCCTTTACAGCTGTTATACAAATATTTTCATTTTTTGGCATGAGTTTAATAAAAAAACTTGGTGTCTTAATAATTCTTTTCATTTTCTTTACTAAGTGACACATATTGAATTTCTTTTTGCCTAGGAGGATAAATTATGTTGGCTCCACGGTGGCACATGCCTGTAATCCCAACACTTTGGGAGGCTGAGGCAGGCAATCACTTGAACCCAGGAGTTCAAGACCAGCCTGGGCTACATAGTGAAACTCCATCTCTACAAAAAATACCAAAATTAGCTGGGAATGGTGGCATATGCCTGTAGTCCCAGTTACTCAGGAGGCTGAGCTGGGAGGATTCCTTGAACTCAGGAGGTGGAGGTTGCAATGAGCCAAGATAGTGCCACTGCACTCCAGCCTGGATGACAGAGTGAGCCCTGTATAAAAAAAAAAAAAAAAAGAAAAACAAAGATAAATTATGTTGACATTTAGTACACCAACCACATTTTATTTGTCAGCATTTTATTTTGAGACAAAGTTTAGCTCTTGTTACCCAGACTGGAGTGCAATGGCGTGATCTGGGCTCACCGCAACCTCCACCTCCCAGGTTCAAGCGATTCTCCTGCCTCAGCCTTCCAAGTAGCTGGGATCACAGGCATATACCACCACACCCCGCTAAGTTTCTTGTAGTTTTAGTAGACACGGGGTTTCTCCATGTTGGTCAGGCTGTTCTTGAACTCCTGACCTCAGGTGATCCACCTGCCTTGGCCTCCCAAAGTGCTGAGATTACAGGCATGAGCCACTGTGCCCAGCCCAGCGTTTTATTTTTATACTTATCTTTGACAAACTCTACATTTGTATATAATACCATAATTAAATACCTACTTTCAAGTATGTAAAATATAGCAGTTTACTTTGCTTTTTAAAACTTATATTTCATTAGCTACAACATGCATCTCATAATTAACTTGCCTTTTTTCTTAATTTAAAGCACGAATTTTCAAAAGAATAACCCAGTGCATAAATTAACTGAAGAGGAGCTTCTGGCATTTACATCAGTGAGTTATGTCTTATTCTCTTACATTTCATTTTTTTCCTTGTAAATTATTTCCTCTGATGTGGTCTTGCCTTAGATTGCTTATGTTGAAACACTGCCACCTAAGGAAATAAAGGGGAGAAAATCTTATCAGTTTAGTTTCTAAGTCACGTGTATCTTGCTGCTGATTTAAGAGTCTGCAACTCTTATGCCTAAAACTGAGGGCTATGCCTACATGTGGTCGTCATTAAAAAGAGAGCTAGGAGCAGGACTAGGAGACCATGGGTTAGAGAAACGTCGAAAACATGGTGTGCTCATCAGTATTCAACAGTATAGAGCAGTCAGGAAAGAAATGTGGACAAAGAAGAGACCATTGGAGTGGACAATTAGGAGTGCATTGCTTACTTCTAGGACAGTTTCAGTGGACTATCTGGACAGTTACCTCATTACAGAGAATTCAGGAGGAATATGGTGTAAGGAAATAAAGTTAATAGATAGAGACCACAGTTGGAGAAGAATGGCAGTGAAAAGGAAAGATGAAGTAATAGATATTTGAGATTTTAGATCAAGAAGGGCTTTTAAGAAGAGAAAAGTCAGAGACGAAGGGGTCAGTCAGTATTTCGGCTTTATGGATAAAGGAAGATACATATGTTCTTTAATGAATACAAGTTGCTTAAGATACATCATTTTTTCAAAGGCATTTTTATTATCTCAGTTGGGAATCCAGTTAGAATTCTGATGTTTTCTTGCTTTGTTATTTTTCAGATAAGGCAAAAGAAAATACTTTTACTGGGTAGAAAGAAAACCTAGATTGTGGCTGGGTGAAGTGGCTCATGCCTGTAATCCCAGCACAGGATGGGGACAAGTGTCTAGGTGATAAATGGTGACCTTGATGCTTGGGTTTCTCTGATGATGGAAGTAAACAGGACGTGGCATATGACAGGAAATGTTCTTGCTGGCCAGTAGAAACAGTTTCTTGGGATTGGTCTCATAAACAGTTTATTGCAGCATATATATTAACACAGTTATCCTGAAAAGACACTAACACACTCTTTTTACATTCAAAGTTAATTTTTCAGCATTTCTCTTGTGTGTGTGTGTTGGGGGCGGGGTGGGGTCCTTTCTTTAAAACTTTGCCTTTCTTTAACCTAGTCTCATTCCTTTATACTATGAGGTACCTGTGAAGTAATTAGTAACTTCTGATGGTAGGTAACTCATCACTCCTAGCTTGCAATGAAGGTAATAAATTCAGGTTTTATATTTTTCCCCTCAGGGCTTTATGCTGTGTAATTTTTCTGCTGTCCTACCACCTCTTCCAAGTCAGAACTGTCCGGAGGATTGATCTCTCTTTGGAGGAAAGCTGTTTGATTACAGTAACTCACAGTGCTAGGCCTAACTCTTCTAAAGAGATAAGTTAATCCCAAGTAAATCTTTAATTGATGAGAAGTAGGGCAAAAAACTTCTATGTGAGGAGGGATTTTAAGAGCTCCACACATACTTTGGGCTTTGCACTATACCCCCGCCCCTACCCCTGCCGACCTTTTTTTAATCCCAAATGAAATATACAACATATACCAGAAAAACCTGTCAGCCCTTGTCAACTCTTCCTTTCATCTATCAGTCCTTCCTCCTGACCTTTGTGCCTGATACCGAAGTAAATAAGATGATGAATTAAAAGTGGTCCCTGGTTTCAATGAAGAAAGAAACTTTATTTAAATCCTATGTAACTCCAAAAGAGTAGAAACAGCCCCCGACATACAATAGTTTGACGATTTTTTGAATTTGCATTGGTGTGCAAATGATGTTCATTTAAATAAAAACCATACTTTGAATACCCATACAACCATTCTGTTTTTCATTTTCAGTACAGTATTTAGTAAATTCCGTAAGATGTTCAGCAGTTTTTTATAAAATAGGCTCAGTGTTAGATGATGTTGTCCAACTGTAGGCTAATGTAAGTGTTCTGAACATGTTTAAGGCAGGCTAGGTTAAGCTATGATGTTTGGTAGGACAGGTTTTATTAAATGCGTTTTTGACTTAGGACATTTCCAACTCATGATGGATTTATCAGGATGTAACTCCATCATATGTTGAGGAGCATTTGTATTTGAAACAAGAGGTACCACTTTTAGTTGCTACTCCACTTCTGAACTCTTGAACTTTTATTTGTGCCTCTCTTTTTGCAAGGTTCATATTTTTGCTTATATTATAATTATTTACATATATATGTATTTTCTTTACAAGACTATAAACTCTGAGTTTTAGAGACTGGGCTCTGTTCTTTTCTATGCTTTCTACAAGGCCTGTGACAGTGCTTCAATGCTTTACTTACAGTTGTTGCCAATAAATGTATGCAGAATGAGAAAATGAATGAAATATATGTCCTTCGCATTGGAATAGGATTGATTTCTATTCAAGAGCTGCATCACTTCACTTAGTTCGATAATTTAGGTAGTACTGCATGATATTAGGAATAACCATCTGTTTCATCTTTCTCTTATGTAAAATGGGGGAAAGAATAAAATGCCCCTATCCCAACACAGGTGTCTTTATTTGAGGATCATATTGCAGAACATCTATGAAAGTACTCCAGAGTAGTTAGAGGCTGGTACACTCATGGCATTCAGTGATGCTCATTTGTAGTAGAGAATTCCTATTTTCAAGCAGGCTAAATGGATAAGACCTGCTTGGATTTGGCCATAGATGTTGAAGAGAAGGGAAAAGAGAGGAAAGAAACAGTATAGTTTTTCTTGCTGGGCAACCCTTTCCCTGCTCTGGCAGCTGCTTTTGGTGGCCTGGGACTAGGGTTGCAAACTACTGAGGCTACAAGATGTCTTCCTCTGTTGATAGAAGAGCAAGTATAATAGAAGTCTTTTTTTTGAAATGGAGTTTTGCTCGTCGCCCAGGTGGGAGTGCAATGGCATGATCATGACTCACCGCAGCCTTCATCTCCTGGGTTCAAGCAATTCTCCTGCCTCAGCCTCCCAAGTAGCTGGGACTGCAGACATGGGCCACCACATCTGGCTAATTTTTGTATTTTTAATAGAGATGGGGTTTCACCATATCGGCCAGGCTGGTCTTGAACTCTTGAGCTCAGGTGATCCACCCACCGAGCCTCCCAAAGTGCTTGGATTACAGGCATGAGCCACTACATCTGGCCAATAGAAGTCTTAGACTCCTGCCAGAGTTTGCAAGCACTTGGAGAGATAGGGACAGTGGTTATTTGGTGTTTGGTAAATATTTATTGAATAAGCAAATGAATGGCTCTTGATTCTGAATTTTGTTCAGTTTTGATAAAGTGTCCCAAAGTTTACTAGGATGATGGTGAAATCCCTTTTTTGGAGAAAGTTTTGCCAGTGTTTTCATTTTGGTGCAGCATGTTGAAATATGTATGAAATATGCTGGGAAAATGTTTTAATTCAGCAAAGTCAGAAACTTGTCCTAGGAGGAATAGCTTTACTTGTTTACGGTTGCTGTTAGGTAGTACAGTCTGAGATATTATATCTGCATGTTTCGGGAAAGCTGAGTCGTGGTAAAAACACCCCATATTGTTTTAGGGAGCCATTTATGTTGTATTGGGTTGATAATTTAAAATTAGCTGTGTTATCTACGTTATTTCCCTTTAGATGAGCCAAGTCAGTGACATTCAGTAATGTTTTTAATTTCCTTTCATTGTTAAAACTGAGAACAATTTAGTTAATTCATACAGGTGTTTCAGTTTTCCTTGGCAAAAGGTTTGTTTAGGTTGGGCGTGGTGGCTCATGGCTGTAATCCCAGCACTTTGGGAGGTCTAGGCAGGCAGATCATGAGGTCAGGAGTTCGAGACCAGCCTGACCAACATGGTGAAACCCCCATCTCTACTAAAAATACAAAAATTAGCCAAGCATCGTGGCACACGCCTGTAATCCCAGTTACTCGGGACACTGAGGCAGGAGAATAGCTTGAACCTGGGAGGTGGAGGTTGCAGTGAGCTGAGATCGAGCCAGTGCACTCCAGCCTGGGTGACAGAGTGAGACTTGGAATTGGGGGCAAAAAAAAAAAGGTTTGTTTAACTGTGAATTGATACTGGCAGCTTGCTTTCTGACTCTGCCTGAATCCCCAAGGTCTCTGTAAATGAGAGAAGGAAAAAGATCTTTGGAAGTTACACATTACATTTTATGTATTTTCTTTTTCTGCTATTAACTTTAAAGCTATTTAATAAATACTTATTTATGAACATAATATAGTTTGCTAATCTGTTTTACAGATTAAAATGATTACCTATTTTTCTTCTAGGGAAATACTCATTTCTTAATTGTAATTTATTAAGATAGGCAATATAACTGTTAGTGGTTGTACTTCTGACAGTTTGTTACTAGAGTTACTTACTTCAGAATTACCTCACAGTATAGAGGAACAAGCACAATGAGACTTAAGCAAAATAAAACAAAACTATACTTACACATGTCATAGTCAACCAGGTGAAAATAAAACATAAAGAGAATGTCTTGACAGCAACCAAAAAAAACAAAAACCCACATTAAATAAGAGGGAACAACAACTGTAAATACCTTCACCTTCTCATTGGAAACTAATTACTCTGCTCTGCCTTTTCCTTTTTATTTATTTTTTTTGAGACGGAGTCTCACTCTGTGCCCCAGGGTGGAGTGTGATGGCACAATCTTGGCTCACTGCAACCTCTGCCTCCTGGTTCAAGTGATTCTCTTGTCTCCGCCTCCCGAGTAGCTGGGATTACAGGTGCATACCACCACTCCCAGCTAATTTTTGTATTTTTAGTAGTGTCAGGGTTTCACCATGTTGGTCAGGCTGGTCTCAAACTCCTGACCTCAGGTGATCTGCACTTCTCGGCCTCCCATAGTGCTGGGATTACAGGTATGAGCCACTGTGCCCAGCCTGCCTTTTCCTTAAGTTCTCTTCCAAATTAGAAATAATCTGGGGCCCGATTGCTTTTTTTTTTTTTTTTTGGCCTCTATAGTTAGCTGTGTCTTGAGGTTAATGCTTATTAGAATTTCCCTTCCAGCCAACTGTTACTGGACTTGAATTCCCATTGTCAACAACTATAAAACTGGATAAAATATGTGAAACAGTAATATATAAAAGCTAATACGACCAAATAGTGTTTACCCCAGGAATACAAAATTGGTTTAATATGAAACAACACAATTCACCTTATTAATAGAGCAAAAGGGAAAAACCAAATAATTATCTTAATAGAAACAGAAAAGCCTTTGACAAAATTCAACACCTTTTCATTATAAAAACTCTTAGTAAACTAGTAATAGAAGAGAATATCAACCTGATGAAGTGCATCACGCTAAAATCATTGGTGAAAAGTAGTCTTTCCTTCCTAAGTTCAGAAAAAAGGGAAGATTGTCTGCTTTCTTCTCTTCTCATTGAATTAGAAATCCCAGTAGTGCTAGAGATAAAAAGAAGATATGAAGAAATAAAAGGTATACCGATTGGAAATTAGAATATAAACTACCTTTATGCATTGGTGACATGTTTATATTATAGAAAAACTCTTAAGAATGAACATGAAAGCCACTAGAACTAACAAGCAAGTTCTTAGAATACAAGGTCAACATAAAAAAGTCAATTACACTTATATTTACTAGCAATGGATAATTGAGAAAAGAATTTTAAAATCATTTGCAATAGTTTTAAATAAATCAAATATTTTCAAATAATTACACCTAAGTGCAAGACCTCTATGCTGAAAATGACAAAGAATATTGAGAGAAATTAAAAATTATCTAAATAAATGGATTTACCATATCCATGGATTGGAAGGCTCAATATGTTGAATTCACAATTCTTGTAAAATTGAGCTTCAAATTAAATCCATAGAAGTCAGAATCCCAGTAGGCATTTTTTTTTCTTTGCAAAAATTGACATGCTGATTCTAAAATTCATTTGGAGGACTTCTGCTTCTGTAGTTCCTTTTTTTTTTTTTTGAGACGTAGTCTCACTCTGTTGTCCATGGCACAATCTCAGTTTACTGCAACCTCTGTCTCCTGGGCTCAAGTGATTATTCTGCCTCAGCCTCCTGAGCAGCTGGAACTACAGGTGCACACCACCATGCCTAGCTAATTTTTTTGTATTTTTGGTAGAGACAGAGTTTCACCATATTACTCAGGGTGGTCTTGAACTCCTGGGCTCAAGTGATCTGCCCGCCTCGGCCTCCCAAAGTACTGGGATTATAGGCGTGAGCCACCACGCCTGGATGCGTCTATAGTGGTTCTGATTGGAAACTGCCCTTCTGCAGAAAAACATTACCAACTGTGGGCAAAATAAAACAACAAAAAACCCAACTACCTGGTGATACTGGGGAATGATCAAAGGTAGAAAGATTCTGGAGATGACTTTTTTTGCTAGGAAGAAGGGAATGACATTGGGTGATTTTATTTTCGGATTTCTTTTTTTGTGTGTGAGAGATGGAGTCTCACTCCGTCGCTCAGGCTGGAGTGGAATGGCACAATCTCGGCTCAGAGCAACCTCTACCTTCTGGATTCAAGTGATTCCTGTGCCTCAACCTCCCAAGTAGCTGGGATTACAGGCATGCACCACCACACCTGGCTAGTTTTTCTATTTTTAGTAGAGACGGTGTTTCACAATAATGACCAGGCTAATCTCAAACTCCTGACCTCAAAATGATCTGCCTGCCTCGGCCTCCCAATGTGATGGGATTACAGGTGTGAGCCGCCATGCCCTGCCTTGTTTTCATATTTCTATCCTGTGATTAGATCTCAGTGTGTTACATGCAGTGTGTCACCCAGTGACATTGGATGATTTTCTTATTTTCATGATTCTGTCCTGTGACTAGATCCCAGTTTGTTACATGCAGGGTAATTAAAACTTGCATAGCAGTTCAGCTGTCTTTGTAAATATATTAGGGTTACTGTGGCTGCTGGAATGTGAGGGAGGGCATCTCATAAAGGAGAGAGTAATGGATAAGGACTCTTATATTCTGTATATAAACATTGTCCTGGCTCTCCCTTAAGCCATGCAAATATGTGTAGGGCATACTCTAAACAACTCAGCTAAGGATAAACAAAGTCAGATGAGATTTAAGCAGTTACCCAAGAGACTATGTGTGCAGGTTCAGTCAAATCAAATTTTGCGGGGTTTTTTGTTTTGTTTTGAAACAGGGTCTCTCTCTGCTACTGCAGCTGGAGTGCAGGGACCTGATCATACTCACTGCAGCCTTGAATTCCTGGGCTGAAGTGATTCTCCTGTCTCAGCTTCCCAAGTAGTTGGGACTACAGGCGTGTACCATCATAGTCTGGCTAGTTTGTAGAGACAGGGTTTTGTAATGTTGCCCAGGCTGGTCTTGAACTCGTGAGCTCGAGTGATCCTTCCATTTCAGCCTCCTGAGTAACTGGGACTACAGTCATTTGACACCATGTCTAGCTATGTGTGTTTTTAAAGAGGCTAATACTTTAGAACAATATAATTAAATTCAGTTTGCAGAACATAACATTCACAATTTATAGGATACCCTCCAGAGTTGCTCAGCAAATAAGGAATAAAGAAAATGTGCACTATTCACAAGAGAAAAGAGTCTGGAGTCTGACTTTAAGTGATCTGGATGTTGGCATTAGCAATTTTTTTAAAAAGCTTGGTGGTATAACAGAAAACTATGCTTAGTGGTATAAAGTAAAAATGCTTGTAATGGTAAAGAAGAAAGGAATTTGTAGAGAAAAAGGACACATTATACAAGGAGAAAGACCACTGCAAATGCCTTTAACTTCTCATCCAAAACCGTAAAAGGCAGAGGCAGTGGAACATCTTTTTTTCTGAGACAGAGTCCCCCTCTGTTGTTCAGGCTGGAGTGCTGTGGCGAGATCTCAGCTCACTGCAACCTCCGCCTCCCAGGTTCAAGCAATTCTCCTGCCTCAGCCTCCTGACTAGCTGGGACTACAGGCGCATGCCACCACACCTGACTAATTTTTTTGTATTTTTAGTAGAGAGAGAGTTTCACTGTGTTAGCCAGGATGGTCTCGATCTCCTGACCTTGTGATCCACTTGCCTAGGCCTCCCAAAGTGCTGGGATTACAGGCGTGATCCGCTGCGTGCTCAGCCTAATTTTCCACTATTACAGGCTGTGGAAAATTAAAGATACTGTTATTCTAGAGCAACCACTTAAAAATGCAAAGGCATCTGGCTAAAAATCCAGTAAGAAGTCAAAGTGGCAACCTAAAATATATTCAGATTATCTAAAAAGAAGGCAGGAAAAGCAGCATAATGGAACAACAACAAAAAAGGGTAAAATGGTATATCTAAACCCAGCCATATCAGTAATTATATTAAATGCTTATGGATAAATACTCCAAATAAAAGTCAAACATTGATAATGGAATTAAAAAGCAAGACACAACTAAATGCTTCCGAGAAGAGATGTATTTTAAATGTACTTTAAATGTACTTTAAATGTAAAGACTCAGATGGGTTGACAATAAATGGATGGAAACTAGTATCCCATGAAAACACTAAATATAAAAGGGCTAGATTTGCTAAATTAATGTAAAGTAAAATAGGTTTCATTACAAAGAATATTTCCAGAGACAGGACCACTTTATAATAAAAGGAATATTTAAAAAAATATAATAAAAGGAATATTTACCAGGGAGACGTGATAATTATAAATGTGTATGTATCTGATAATGGCTACACAGTACATGAAACAAAAATGGACAGAACTAAATTGAAAAATAGGCAATGTTACAATCATGGCTGAATATTTTAACACCTCTGTCAGCAGTTGTTAGAACAGCTTGGCAAACAGCAAGTAAGTAAATAGATGTATTGGATAAACACTATCAGCCATTTTGACTTAATTGATGTTTATGGAGTACCCTTGAAATACATGGTCTTTTCAAATGCATATGGTGAGTACAGCAAGACCATATACTGAGACATAAAACAAATCTCCATAAATGAAAGAACGAATGTATAAATTAAGAAATTGATGACAAATAGTACCTAGGTTTTTCCACAATTGAATTAAATGACATAAGTTACTATTGGATATCTAGAAAAACCCCAGATGTTTGTAAATGAAACAATTAAATGCATATTTTATCCATGGACCAAAGAAGAAAACACAGAAGAAATTTATATGTAAAGGTCAGTCGTGAAGTTAAATCATTGATCCCAATGTCACAGAATTTTTCTCCTATGTTTTCTTCAAGTAAAATTGTTGTGACGTTAGGTAGTGAAGACATTTTAGCTAGGACACTAAGTGCATGAACCATAAAAGAAAAAGTGATAAATTGGACTTTATTAACATTAGAACCTTCTGCTCTTTGAAGACATTAAGAAAATGAAAACACTAGCCGTAGACTAGGAGAAAACATTTACACTGCGTGTATCTCACAAAAGACTTTTTTACTTAGGATAAAGACCCCTTTCAACTCAATAATAGTAGAAACCTACCAATTAAATATGGACAAAATATTTGAACAGACACTTGAACAAAGAAATATACGTGGCCAAGAAGAGCTTGAAAGATGTATGATATCATTAGTGATCAGAGAAATGCAAATTAAAACCACAAGATACCACTGTAATTACTGAAAAGACTTACATAACACTGTGTAGGGTAGTTGGAACTCTCATACAATGCTGGTGGTAATGTAAAATGGCACAACCACTTTGGAACACAGGTTGGCATTTTCTCATAAAATTAATCATCAATTACATCTCTAGGTATTTAGCTATGAGATATGAAAGTATATGCCCTCACAAAGAGTTATATAACAAATACTCATGGCTGTTTTATCCATTATAGCTTAAAACTGGAAATAACCCAAATGTCCATCAGCGAATGATAAACTGCCATGTATCCTTCTGATGAGATAATACTCAACATAAAGAACAAAAAAAAACAAAAAAAGAAAAAACAACAAAAAATAATACTCAACAATAAAAAGTTATGAAATACTGATAAATGTAACAGCATGGATGAATTTCAGACACATTATTAGGAGTTAGAGAAGCCAGGCTGTTTCCTGGGGCAGTGGCTCTTGCCTGTACTCTCACCACTTTGGGAGGCCGAGGTAGGAGGATCACAAGGTCATGAGTTTGAGACCAGCCTGGCCAATATGATGAAACCCCATGTCTACTAAAAAATACAAAAATTAGCTGGGCATGGTGGCGTGTGCCTGCAGTCCTTGCTGCTTGGGAGTCTGAGGCAGGAGAATTACTTGAACCCAGGAGGCAGAGTTGCAGTGAGCCGAGATTGCGCCACTGCACTCCAGCCTGAGTGACAGAGTTACACTCTGCCTCAAAAAAAAAAGTATGATTTTATTTAATGGAAATTCTAGAATAGCAAAACTACATTGTAATGACAGAAGGTAGATCACAGATTGATTACAAAATGTTGCAAGGGAACATTTTAGGATGATGAGAAATTTGATTTAATAGTGGTTATATAGGTGTATACATTTGTCAAAACAGGTCACAATACTGAATATGGATTTTATTTGTCTGACATATACTTCACTAAAGGGAAGGATGCACATGTGTTATTTAGAGCTATACTATTTAAGATTATTAATATAGATTTGGGTTTCAATATTGATTATACTATGCCACCAGTTTCAGAAGTACAACCCACAGACTATTCAACTTACCTAAGTATTAAGTGGAAAAAATGTAAGAGAACAAATTCCCAGTAGGAAATTGCCTAATGTTTACTGATAACCAAATTGCTTAGTGTTGGCTGGGAGATTCCCACCCAGGCGGGCTGAAGATAATATGAGGCAGACCCAAATGGCCAACAGAGCGGATCTATGCTGGGGAACCAATAGCCTGAGAACCTCTGGGGCTTGCAGCTCTCCAGGACTGAAGGCCCTGAGTAGAGATTCATCCATGTATTTATTTGCTCTTTAACAGGTGATTCTTATTAATATACAGGTGTTTTACATATACACATAACTCAGGAATATACCAAGTAGGCAGCTATAACCTGCCTACCACTAATTACAAACTACGAGGTATCCTCCACAAAGGAGCCATGGGGGCAGGGTAAACTTAATGTTTCTCAATAAGTGTTCATATTCATTATGAAGTTTACTACTTTCTTGCCAAATTAAGTTAGTTTTCCCCAAATATTTTTGGAAACCTGCATGCAAAAGAAACCTCAAATTTAATGGGAGGAATATACTGTTTCGACTTGAATTTGGGGTACTTTTGATCCTTTGCATGTAACACAGATTATTGATACTGAAAAAATATTTGTTGAATTTTTTCCCCTTTGTGATTGAGAGTCGACAAAAACAACAAATAGAAAGACAGCTAGGATGAATGTAAAATCTTAAGATTTCTTAACACATGACGCTTGTGTATAGAATAGCATAGGTAATTGAAATAAAGTGAAGTATTAATATATGATTTCAAGCAACTTGTGTTAATTGATATAAAAGTAGCTAATTAGTAGAATTTAAGTCTGTAAATGCTGTTTTAAGTAGAATCTATATCTGGTATGGAAAGTAAACTATTGGTCATGTGGCAAAATGTTAAAATTTGGGGAATTTGGGTGAAGGATATCCAGTAAGCCCTCACTTAAGGTCATCATGAGTAGGTTTTTGGAAAATGACTTGAATCGAGACAGTGTACAGCAGGGCCTCGAGTAACACTGCTTGCTTTAATGAACATGAGGAAAAAACATGGTTTTGTTATAGAACATTTTGCTTAAAGTCTCCTGAATGCAGAAGATTTTTCTTTTTTGAGGAAGCCAAGTGACCAACAGATTGATCTCTGCTGTCTTTGCTGTATGAAAATTTGCATAGCAGAGAGAGTTTAAAAGCTTAATGGCAGAAGATCCAGAGTCTCAAAATTTGTCAAGCATGCTACTAGATATTGTGGAAAAAATAAAGGCATAAAGCATGGGACTTGCCTTCATGGAATTTTTAATTTAGCCCAGATCAGATAAATTTATGAAACTGTACTTAGCAATACTAGGCAGTTTAAACTACAAATCGATAGCACAGATAAAGATATCCCCTAGTTGTTTAGAAAGGAAGAAAATATTCAGGACTGAGCAGTCAAAGGAGGCTTTGTTCACTAAGGGAGGACTTGAGTTGTAGCTTGAACAGCAGATAATGTTTAGATGGAGTGATATAGCATAAGCAAAGGCAAGGATGTGGGAGAATGTAAGTTGTATCTGTTTTTAAATGACCTACCAAGCAAGGATAGGGGATTTGGGCTGCTGTTCCACTTCTACTGGAAACTATTTATAATGGTTTTAATCTTAAACTTGGAATTTTAATCTTAAACTTGGAATGTTAAATTTATTGTCATTTGGTACTGATTTCAGAAATGAATGCTCTTTTAAGTAGATCATTAAAAAGCAGGGATAGTTCCTCTTTTTATAGTATTCCTTTGTTCCTTGCTTTGGAAGGTCAGCATGACCTGGGTGGGCATCATCCAATTTGGCTTTAGTGTAGCCAATCAGTCATGCACAAGGAGAGCTCTGAGCTGCTTTGATTTATGTATGGAAAAAGCAGCTATCTGAAAGCACCTTCATGTTTAAAGGAGTAGCCTGATTGTCATTTGAAGGGATCGTAGTGACCTTTGGAAGAACATTACTGAAATGTGCAGTGTTAAGAATGAAAAGGAAATTTGTTTTGAAAAGAAACAACACTCTAGATCCTCTTTGATGGTGGTACAGATTTTTCTTTGCTACTTTTCTGGGGGATGAGGGAAATGCACATAACAGTGGGAAATTGATAGCTGAATAAAATAGTCCCTCTTATGTACGTATATAACTTGTCATCATATGAATATTTACTTTTTTTTTTTTTTTTGAGAGTCTCATTCTGTTGCCCAGGCTGGAGTGCGATGGCGCAATCTCAGCTCACTGCAACCTCCGCCTCCTGGGCTCAAGTGATTCTCCTGCCTCAGCCTCTCGAATAGCTGGGATTACAGGCACACACCACCGTGCTCAGCTAATTTTTGTGTTTTTACTAGAGACAGGATTTCACCATGTTGCCCAGGCTGATCTTGAACTCCTGACCTCAGGTGATCCACCTCCCTCGGCCTTCCAAGGGTCTGGGATTACAGGTGTGAGCCACCAGGCCCAGCTCTACTTTTTTTTTTTTTTTTTTTTTTTAAAGACAGAGTTTTGCTCTTGTTGCCCAGGCTGGAGTGCAATGGTGCGATCTCCGCTCACTGCAACCTCCACCTCCTGGGTTCAAGTGATTCTTCTGCCTCAGCCGCCCAATTAGCTGGGATTACAGGTGTGCACCACCATGCCCAGCTAATGTTGTATTTTTAGTAGAGATGTGTGTTCACCCTGTTGGTCAGGCTGGTCTTGAACTCCTGACCTCAAGTGATCCATGTACCTTACCTCAACCTCCCAAAGTGCTGGGATTACAGGTGTGAGCCACTGCAACCGCCAAAAATTTACTTTTTAGTGTGAATTGAAGTGGTATTCACTGACCTTTACAGTTCAGGCAGCCAGCTGAGTTTCCTTAGATGTTAGTATGAGTCTGAGCATCAGCTCAGGTGATACATCTTTAAGTGCTAAGTTCCCACTAAGGTTTGCAGAGCAGCATCTCTTAATCTTTAATGAATGCCTCCCCTTTGTTCTCAAAATATCCTCTTACACACCTTATCAACAATTGCTGAAGTCAGTTGATTCTTTAATTTATAAAATATTATAACTATAAATAAAAGGAATATTACTGGAGTTTCAGTATTCACAAATCAAAAATATTAAAAGCATATGAAAAAATTATATACTTGTAAAAGTTTACTGGCTCAGTGGGTCACCTTTTATGGATTTTGGTCAATGAGAGGTAAGAAATGAAAGAACTTTTCTTAAGATAGGCACATAAATGTTATCACTCGTAAGTGGTTTCTGGCCTTTGTTTTGATGTGTAAAAGTAGTGGAAATTCCATCTCATGGGTGAGTACATGGGTGCAAATGGCATGAGGTTCTTCAGCAGTGTCCTAATTCTGAAAGTGGGGATTTTCTTTTTTAATTTTTTAATTTATTTTTTTGTTGAGACAGGTCTCCCCATGTTGCTCAGGCTCAAGTGATCCTGGGCTCAAGTGATCTGCCCACCTCAGCCTCCCACAGTCCTGGGATTACAGGTGTGAGCCACTGTACCCAGCCATGAAGGGGGGGATTTTTAAATACACTAACTTTCTTAGGGTTCTTTTTCAAACCCCATTTGGATTTTTAGCCAAATACTTATAATTTAGTGAGCTGATGTTTCATCAGTTACCACAGCTAATAGAATCCATCATTAAAAATAAGACAGCATTTACAACTATGTAATTCCACATGAAGTACCTAGTCAAAATTCATAGAGTCGAAAAGCAGAAGGGGTTGCCAGTGGTTAGGGGAAGGGGGATTAGGAGATGTTTAATGGGTATAGAGTTTCAGCTGCAAGATGAAGAGAGGTCTGGAGACTGGTTGTACAATAATGTGAATGTACTTAAGATTACTGAACTGTGTGTTTAAAAATTGTTAAGATGGTACCTTTTGTTATATGTATTTTACCACAATTTTTAAAAATTAAAAAGAGAAAAGAAGCATTTGTAATAGTATCCAAAAAAACTATCAAATTCCTAAGAATAAGCCTATCAAAAGATTTATAAGATCTCTATACTAAAAGTCTGGCTGGGCATGGTGGCTCACGCCTGTAATCCCAGCACTTTGGGAGGCCGAAGTGGGCATGTCACTTGAGGTCAGGACTTTAAGACCAGCCTGGTCAACAATGTAAAACCCCGTCTCTACTAAAAATACAAAAAAAAAAAAAAAAAAAAAAAGGCCAGGTGTAATGGTGCATGCTTTTAATCCCATCTACTTGGGAGGCTGAGAATCACTTGAACCCAGGAGGCAGAGGTTGCAGTGGGCTGAGATCAGGCCACTGTACTCCAGCTTGGATAACAGCCTGTCTCAAAAAAAAAAATCTGTAAAACATAATTAAGAGAAATTAATGAAGATGTAAATAAGTGGAGGGATATGTCTTGTTCATGAAGGACCTCATGTTTTAAAATTTCAAGTCTTTTCAAATTAACCTACATAATTAATGCAATCTGTAACAAAGTCCCAGCCATTTGAATTTGTTGTTTGTATTGTTTCTGTTGTTTTTTTGTGGAACTAAAGCTGACTTTGAAATTCATGTGGAAATGCAGAGGACTAAGGATATAGCTCAGGCAGTCTTAAAGAACAGAGCTGGAGGGGAGGACTTCTGTGGCCAGACAGCAAGACCTATTTTACCGAGACCAGCTTGGCCATAGAGACCCTCACCCAGGTGGCACTGAAGGCATTGAGAAGCAGAATCCCAGATAGAACAGCAAAGTGGGATTATCCGGGGGCCAACAGCCTTCCTAGCTGAGAGCCTCAGGGGCTGACAGCATTCTGGGCTGAAGGCCTCAAGCAGACGCTGACCCACGTAGTTAGTCTCTCTGAACAGGTGATTATTATTAACAAACAGGTGTTCAGTGTTTTATCATAGAAGAAAAATAAACAAGGTAGGCAGCTGGTGCCTGCTTACCACTGATCACAGACAAACTAAAAAGTATTCTCCACGAGGGAGCCATAGGGGCAGGGTCATATATCCCGTGCTTAAAGAATTGTTTTAACTGGTGTAATTGTTTTAACTACTGTCTTGCTACTTTAGAATGCTCCAAGTAGTTTTCCACTTGGCGGGGGATAGGGGTGGCTAGGTTTTCCTTGCCATCGTTCTTCTTAGCAAACAATATATTTTATCATACATTCAGCATTTCTCAGCAATCATACACTCAGCATCTCTCAACACTATTTTAAGACAGTGCTCATCAAATTGGAGGCCTTGGACTAGCAGCATCAGTGTCACCTGGGAGCTTGTTCCAAATGGAAATCTCTGGCTCCACCCTAAACCCTATTCAATGAGAACCTTTGAGGTTGGAGCCAAGAACTCAGTGTTTTAACAAGATCTTTAGGTTATTTTTAGGCTCTTTAAAACACATAATTAAGAAAACACAGAATTAAGAAATTTTGACACAATGAAATATAAATCAACCAATAGTCCAGAAACAGATCCATACATATACAGTTCATCTGATTTATGGCAAAGGTGGAGTTGCAATACAGTGAGAAAGGATAGGCTTTTCAATAAATACTACTAGCTAATTTATATATCTATAGGAAAAATGGGCATCTTACCTCTATATCATACTGTATATAAAACACAATTCCAGATCAAAATATCTAAAAGTGAAAAGCAAAACTATAAAGCTCTTAGAGGATGAATGTGGGAGAACATCTTTGAGGCCTTAGGACAGTGAAACAGGACAGTAAAGCTCTAACAAAACAAAAAAATGACACGCCGGGCCATAGGTAGCACTGCTTTTTATGAAAAGATACCGTTACTGTTGTAAAGCACTTGGACCAGTGCCTGACCAGCACATAGAATATGTTATATAAGTGTTTATTAAATAAAAATAAATAAAATAACAAAACGGCAAAACTGAGAAACTTGTATCCAGAACAAATAAAATTCTGGTTAGGACCACCATTGTAGAGGCTTTTGCAGTTGAGTAGTTACTGCATTTCCCTCAGAACAAGACGCTAACACTCTGCGTCAGCTGTTTGGTAATCTCTGTTATTTAGGACCAGTTTTAGAGCAAACTGTTAAGAAATTTTCATAGCATTTCTGAGAAATGAGTGTGAATTATTAGAATAAAATATGAATTATAAGAATTAGCAACATGTAGTATTTTATATCTTCATAAAAATGTGTCCTTTGGGAGAAATAACTAAAAATAAAGTGTTTACTATAATTAACTATATAGAAACATATCAGAGCCTTTTCATGTGCTAAAATAATCCAGCTTTTGGGAAAAAAAATTGTGAAATTTGGGAGCATTGTATATATGCATACTGGATGCTTCATACAAAATATTATTAGTAGCCAGGCCTGGTGGCTCATGCCTGTAATCCCACCCCTTTGGGAGGCCAACACAGGAGGATCACTTGAGGCCAGGAATATGAGACCAACGTGGGTACCATTGTAAGATCAGTCTCTATTAAAATAAAATTATTAGTGGCTTAAAAAACAGTAATGAAATATTAGTTTGGGTGTAATTATATTTCTGTCTTTATATGTTCTGTTTATGTTTTTAGCAGTACTAAATTGGAATGTAAGATTGCTTTGTGTGTGTGTGTGTATGTGTGTGTGTGTGTGTATATATATATATTTTTTTTTTTTTTTTTTTTTTGAGACAGAGTCTTGCTCTGTTGCCTAAGCTGAAGTGCAATAGTATGAACACGGTTCACTGCAGCCTGGACCTCCAAGTCCCAAGCAGTCTTCCTGCCTCAGCCTGTCACGTGGCTGGTACCAGAGGCATGCACTGCCATGCCTGGTTAATTTTTTATTTATTTTTTCTAGAGACAGAGTCTTGCTGTGTTGCTTAGGCTGATGTCAAACTCCCGGGCTCCAGCAATCCTCCTGTCTTGGCCTCGCAAAGTGCTGGGATTACAAGTGTGAGCCACTACGCCCAGCCTGCTCTGTCTATTTAAGGATTTTAACAGTGATGGTTTTGTAAAATACATGCTTTTTTACATACATAACACAAAATATACTGCCTTAGCCATTTTTAAGGGTACAGTTCAGTGGCATTAAGTACATTCACAGTGTTGTGTAACCATCAGTATTATCCATTTGCAGAACTTTTTCAGCTTCCCAAACTCTGTAGCCATTAAACAATAACTCCCTATCTCCCCTCTCTTTAGCCCTTGCAGCTGCCATTTTGCTTTCTACCTCTATGAGTTTGACTACTCT
The DNA here is from genome assembly GCA_963573385.1 of Cacajao melanocephalus. Taxonomy (NCBI): domain Eukaryota; kingdom Metazoa; phylum Chordata; class Mammalia; order Primates; family Pitheciidae; genus Cacajao; species Cacajao melanocephalus. Next base: position 80,542 of record CAUYLG010059557.1, on the reverse strand, counting down.
AGGTACCTTATTTAAGGGGAATCATAAAATATTTGTTCTTTTTTCGGCCAGGCAAGGTGGCTCACGCCTATAATCTCAGCACTTGGGAGGCCAAGGCAGGTGAATCACCTGAGTTCAAGAGTTTGAGACCAGCTTGGCCAACATGGTGAAACCCTATCTCTACTAAAAATTAGCTGGCATGATGGTGGGCACCTGTAGTCCCAGCTACTCACGAGGCTGAGTCAGGAGAATCACTTGAACCTGGGAGGCAGAGGTTGCAGTGAGTCAAGATGGTGCCATTGCACTCCAGCCTGGGCAACAAGAGCAAAATTCAAAAAATAAAATAAAATATAAATAAATAAAAGTATGAAAATTATCCGGGCATAGTTGCATGCATTTGTAATCCCAGCTACTTGGGAGACTGAACCAGGATAATTGCTTGAACCTGGGAGTCAGAGGTTGCGGTGAGCCGAGATTGTGCCATTGCACTCCAGGCTGGGCAACAGATCGAGACTCTACCTCAAAAAGAAAAAAAATGGTTCTTTTGTGACTGACCGACTTCACTCAGCATGGTGTCAAGGTTCCTCTGTGTTAGGTGTATCAGAATGCTATTCCTTTTTAAAGCAGAATGATACTCTCTTGTCTCTATACCACATTTTTGTGTTTTTAAAATTTTTATTTAATTTTTATTCTTTGAGATGGAGCCTTGCTCTGTCGCCCAGACTGGAGTGCAGTGGAGCAATCTCAGCTCACTGCAACCTCTGCCTCCCAGGTTCAAGCAATTCTCCTGCCTCAGTCTCGTAAGTCGCTGGGATTGCAGACACCCACCACCATGCCCAGCTAATTTTTTTTGTGTGTTTTTAGTAGAGATGGGGCTTTGACCATGTTTTCGAGGCTGGTTTCAAACTACTGACCTCAAGTGTTCTGCCTGCCTCTGCCTCCCAAATTGATAGGATTATTAGTGTGAGCCACCTCGTGGTGTATACTGCATTTTATTATTATTATTTTTGGAGATGGAGTCTTACTCGGTTGCCTAGGCTGGAGTGCAGTGGCACTATTTCGGCTCACGGCAACCTCCACCTCCCAGGTTCAAGCAATTCTCCTGCCCCAGCCCCCTGAGTAGCTGGGATTACAGGTGTGCACCACCATGCCCAGCTAATTTTTGTATTTTTAGTAGAGACGAGATTTCACCATGTTGGCCTGGCTGGTCTGGAACTCCTGACCTCATGTGATCCACCCACCTCGGCCTCCCAAAGTGCTGGGATTATAGGTGTGAGCCACCACACCCGGCCGGCCTATAGCACTATTTAACATCCATTTCTTTCTTTTTTTTTTTTTTGAGACAGATTCTCACTTTGTCGCCAGGTGCCAGGCTGGAGTGCAGTGGCTCAATCTCAGCTCACTGCAATCTCTGCCTCCTGGGTTCAAGCAATTCTCCTGCCTCAGCCTCCCGAGTAGCTGGGACTACAGGTGCACGCCACCACGCCCAGCTAATTTTTGGTATTTTTTAGTAGAGACGGGGTTTCACCATGTTGGTCAGGAAGGTCTCGATCTCTTGACCTTGTGATCCACCCACCTTGGCCTCCTAAAGTGTTGGGATTACAGGCGTGAGGCACTGCGCCCGGCCCTAGCATCCATTTCTTAAGAAACATTTGAGTTGTTTTCCCTTTTGGCTATGTATATAATGCTACCATGAATATTGGTGTGCAAATATCTGACTTCAGTTGTTTCAGGCATGGCCCAGAAATGGAATTGCTGAATCATGTGGTAATACTATATTTAGTTTGGAGAGGATTTTTTCTAATGCCTAGATTTACTTTTTTTATACAAAGATAGCATCAAGTATCTTCTGTAGAATATAGAGCAGTCACTAAAAATTTTACAGTTCCTGTTATTCTCTGATGTATTTTGTTTTCCACTCACAGAAAAAGGGGGTAGCAGTTGGGCGTGGAGGCTCACACCTGTAATCCTAGCACTTTGGGAGGCCGAGGTGGGCTTGCTGCTTGAGCCCAGGAGTTCGAGACCAGCCTGGGTGAAACCCTGTCTCTATAGAAAATGTAAAAAATTAGCCAGGTGTGGTGGCAAATGTCTGTAGTCCCAGCTACTTAGGAGACTGAGGCAGGAGAATCACTTGAGCTTGGGAGGCAGAGGTTGCAGTGAGCCAAGATTGCACCACTGCACTCCAGCTTGGGCAACAGAGTGAGACCCTGTCTCAAAAAACAAAAAGAAGTAGAGTAGCTAGAATTCTATGGTAATAACAATTATATCAGCTTATATTTAGGTCTATATATTCAGTCACTCATTGCCTCTTATTATCAAGGCTGAAACTCTGTGCTTATTTAACCTCTTAATATGTAAGACACCATTCCTAATCTGATGAGTTACAATTTGGTGTTTTCAACATCTTCTTTTATCTTTACCAATTTTTGGCATTTGAGCAGTTTAGCTGTTCTCAAGTACTTTTCTTACATTTTTACTAAACAGTAAAGAACTGCGTTTGTAAGATATTTCAGTCAATATGAAGTCTGTAATAATTGCATTTAGCTTAATGTTAATTTAAAATAGAAAATAACCAAAATTCAACGAGGAAGAACATAGGGATTTGTGACCTTATTTTCCCTTCATTATTAACAGAATTGTGGAGGTGGTTGGTCAACTTTTAGTCTACTTTTTTCTCTTTATGGATAAGACATCTTTAGTTCCACAGAGCTTAATCTGCTTATTCAAGGGCACATAGATAACAGCTGAGAAGGTAGAGGAATTCAAGCTAGTTTAGGAAAAAATTAATTTTTGTTTTTTTGAGTCTCACTCCATTACCCAGGCTGGAGTGCAGTGAATGACCTTGGCACACTGCAACCTCTGACTCCTGGGTTTAAGCGAGTCTTGTGCCTCAGCCTCCTGAGTAGCTGGAATTGTAGGTGCACACTACCATGCCCAGCTAATTTTTGTTATATTTAATAGAGATGGGGTTTCACCATGTTGGCCAGGCTGGTCTTGAACTCGTGACCTCAAGTGGTCCACCTGCCTCAGCTCCAAAAGTGGCCAGTGTACCAGGCCAGTAATAATTAATCTTAATTTGTAGATTTTTACAAAGCATGATAACACATTATGTTGGCACCTTATTATATTATTACTTGCCATGAAACAAATGGAATATTATTATTTTTGATACTGGGTCTCACTCTGTCATCGAGGCTGGAGTGCAGTGGTGTGATCATGGTTCATTGCAGCCTTGACCAGATTCAAGTGATCCTCCTACTTCAGCCTCCTGAGTAGTTGGAACTACTTGCATATGCCACCACACCCAGCAAATTTTATAATTTTTTTGTAGATACAGGGGCTTGCTATGCTGCCTAGACTGATTTCAAACTCCTGGTCTCAAGTGATTCTCCCACTTCAGCCTCCCAAAGTGCTGTCACTATAGTTGAGCCGTCTCACTCAGCCATAAAGTTACTTTATTTAGCATTTGGAACATATTATCTTAAAGAAAAAATACTTTAAATAATATTTAAGTTTCTGAGCTGCCTTACAAAAGCCTACATAAACCACAGATTGCCTAGGTCATAGTAATAAAATTTTGATGTCATGATAGTTATATTTACAATGTTGTGTCCTTGGGAGAGTAGGTTCCCAGTTCTATCTAGGGAATGCCCAAAAAAAAGAATCTATCGGGTGGATTTTCATAAGCACCAGCCACTGTTAGTTTACTTTCTGTTTCAGAAGAACCACATTTGTACACCCCTGTCCCTATGTAAAAGAAGAAAAAGGAAAAGTCTCTTTCTTTGTCCCTCTTTTTATCTCTTTCTTGCAGTGTACCAGACAGTATGTAAGGTACCGGGAATCAAATAGCTGGAACTTCTGCCTTGGAGGAACCAAACTAGATGCAGTGATAGAGAAACACTGGGTAGAGATGGAGTCACTTATATGCAGTGATGGAGAAGGCTCCCTGACAAAGTGAATAGAGATGGAGTCACTTAGATGCAGTGGTTGAGAAGGCTCCCTGACAAAGTGGCATTTAGGCCAAGACCTAAATGAGACAGAGCCAGCCATGTAGGTATTGGGGTGATCACTTCTCAAGTTCTAAATGGAATGGAATTAAGAGCAGTAACTCCCTATTTGGGGGCATGGTGAAGACTCTGAATTAACTCTGCCCAGATGTATGTATAGATTATGGCTTGAGCTCTCACTAGCTGGGGTTGGCCTGCTGCTTAGATAGGTTAGATTGGTGTTCTCTCCATTGCATTTGATTGCTGAAATGTTTTTAAAATGCCATTTTCTTGTAAGTCAATAGAATTCCATAAATCAACATATTTCCTGTTTAGTCTTCTCCTTATTTACCCAGTGTCCCATATTGTGATCATTTCTTACCTCATGGGCAGCAGTGTTTTATAAAATATATTAAATATAGCCTATATGCAATTCCTTTCAGAAAGACTTTCTCCAGTCTATATCTCCCAGCCAAATAGACATCATTACATTCTTCAGTGTTGCTAGTGATGCGATTATCCAGATGATTCCTTCTTTAAAGCTTTTGAAATGTCTGTCAGATTGTATCTTACTTTGAGTGTTTAGTGAGAATGTTTTGGTTGACCTTCAAATAGAAATCTTAAGCAAGGCTTGTGTTCTCATACCAGTATAGAAAACGGTGTAACTTTGTCATTTATCTGAGGAAGATACTTCATCCCTTTGCTGTGCAAGCCTTTGGGACAACCTTTTTAAAGGTGGGTTTTAACTCTGACACGCCCAAGGGCTCAGCTGGTCTGTGCACCGCACCATTGTTGCTGGCAGAATGATCAGCGTGGTTGGAAGGTGAGCACCATTGCCCGTGCCCATGCCAGATCAAGGGTGAGCATAAACACTGAAGGAGGAGATCTCCTGGAGGGGGCCAGATGTGCTCTTCAGTGGGTACTCTCATAGGCATCATTAAGCTTTACTTATTTATACTTACTCAGTGTTCACAACTCTGTGAGAGATGGGAATTGCTACTCTAATTGTAGAGAAGTGGAAAGTGAGACACCAGGGAGGTCAAGTAACTTCCCCAGGTCACTTGGTGGGGCTGGGATGCCTCTTTATCTTTGACTCTACAGACTTTTCTCACTGTTTTACAGAGCCCTTTCCTCAGTACTCTTCCATTCTGTTATCACGGGATTACAGATGATAATCCCTTTAATAAGGTGAAAAGACAAAGAAGGCAGTGATGCAACCCATTGTGGGTAGTGGAATCAGTTTTGCACATTTACCTAATGAGAAAAGTTCTTTCCTTTGAAAATTATTATTATTTTTTTTTTGAGATGGAGTTTTGCTCTTGTTCCTCAGACTGGATTGCAGTGGTGCGATCTTGGCTCACTGCAATCCCCACCTCCCAGACTCAAGCAATTCTCCTGCCTCAGCCTCCTGAGTAGCTGGGATTACAGGCGCCTGCAACTATGCCTGGCTAATTTTGTATATTTTTAGTACAGATCCAGTTTCTTCCTGTTGGCCAGGCTGGTCTTGAACACCTGACCTCAGATGATCCACCTGCCTCAGCCTCCCAAATTGCTGGATTACAGGCCTGAGCCACCACGCCTTGCCTGAAAATTCTTGACATCACATTTTATAATAAAATCTGACAAGTAGTGTTACACATTTTAAAGAATTAGTTTTTTAATGTCTTCTCTTTTGTCATTCATAGTTTTATAGGGCCATATACACCTATTTATGTTGGTAAATTCATTCTTTTTGTAGATTTAAGTTAATGGAGGCCAACAAGATAAGGTTATACATTAATCTTATAAACTATATTTCAAGGAGATAAAAATATTTTAATTTGCAAAGTCAGTTATAGAAGAATAAGATTAGAATGTATGTTTTATGGGGGCAGGGACCCTGTCTGTTTTGTTATTCTGTCCTTGGGGCCTAGTACACACTGCCATGTAGGGAGCAGGTGCTCAAGTGAATTAATAAACAAATTTCACTAAGATTCCATTCTTTTTTTTTTTTTTTTTGAGACAGAGTCTCGCTCTGTTGCCAGGTACCGGTACCAGGCTGGAGTGCAGTGGCATGATCTCGGCTCACTGCAACCTCTGCCTCCCGGGTTCAAGCAGTTCTCCTGTCTCAGCCTCCCAAGTTGCTGGGACTACAGGCGCGCGCCACGATGCCCAGCTAATTTTTGTATTTTTGGTAGAGACGGGGTTTCACCATGTTGGCCAGGATGGTCTTGATCTCTTGGCCTTGTGATCCACCCACCTTAGCCTCCCAAAGTGCTGGGATTACAGGTGTGAGCCACTGCATCCGGCCAGTTCCATTCTTTTGAATCTCCTCTCTTTTTCATGTATTCTTTGCCTACTCCTCTTCCTTCGCCATCTCCAAGGCTCTTTACTGAGTCCTCTTTTTACATTACTCTCCTTTCTAATGTTTCCTTGGTAGTATTATCCATGTCCAGGAAGTAATCATATCTTAATTTAGCTATTTAAATGAGCACAAGTTTATTTGGATAAAATGTTATAAAATAACATAAAGGTGTTCTGAGGCTTAAGATGCTAAGTTGTTAGTACCAGCTTTTGCCATTAATAAAGGTGTGACATTGAGCAGGTAATTTAACCTGTTGGTGCTTCATTTTTCTCCTAATTGTAAGGAGGTTGGTCTAGATTAGATGTTAAAAATTCAAATGCCTGTAGGAGTCAGACAGGTAATACAAATGAGTGAACTGAACTGTAGGGAGTTATAGGCCGAAGGACTTCCTGCTAACCTTTAATGAGAGTTTGGAGTTATGAATGAGTTTGATAAAAGACAAATACTTATTTTATCTTAGCCTAATAATTCTTAAAGTTGGCTACACTTGAGAATTACCAGGGGGGTATTTTAAAAAACACTGATGCCAGCCTGGGCAACATAGGGAGATCCTGCCTCTACAAAAAATAAAATAAATTAGCCAGGCATGGTGGTGCAGGCCTGTGGTCCAAGCTACTCTGGTAGCTGAGGTGGGAGGATTGCATGAGCCCTGGAAGTCGAAGCCGTAGCTTGCCGTGATCATGCCACCGCACTCGAGCCTCTGTGGCAGAGTGAGACTCTGTCTCAAAAATAAAACAGCCACCAAAGCTGACGCCCAGATCCTGCTCTCAGAGATCTGATGTACCTTTAAAAACCAAGCTTCCCAGGTGCCTCTAATGAGTAGTGAGATTTTTCAGTGATTAATTGTACTCTAAGATGTTTTCCACCTGACTCTTTGAAAGAAGAGAAGGACCAAGGATGACATCAACTTCCAGATAAATAAACAGGTCTTTCTCCTTTATTTGTAGTAATCTTTACTAAAAGTAATTGTTGTGAATGATCACCCAGACACAATATCAAATTCCATGTTGTCGTCACAGAGAGTTTAAATTGTGCTTATTATACCAAGCAGTCTCTGTTTATCATAGTATATTTTGTCCTTGTTTTCACTTATCCAGTACTTTCACTTTGTTTCCCACTACATTTGTGATCATATTGGATGGTTTCTACTATCTTCTCTGAGTGATGGTGGTCACAGCTTTTTCTGGGGTTAGGTTTCAGTATGTGCATATTTGGTTTTGATATCGGCTAGTCTTTGTTAAGATACCCCCTCTAAGAATGCATTTTCATTAAAATTGGAGACTCCCTACCCTAACGGATACCAGAAAGCATTCTCATATGTTTTAGAATGATTTCTGTAATACAGATTGACAAAAAGAGAACTTTTAGTCTTTGCACTGGGAAGATTTTCAAATCTGTGTTTAAGTGTACCCTGATATTTTTGGAAGAATTAGTTTTGTCCTATTCAGAATGGGATCACCTAGCTTATCTCTTTTCTCTATTTTTTTTTTTTCCTCCCTCTTCTATCAGTGTTTGCTTTCACAACCAAAGTTCTGGGCCATTCAGACATCAGCCTTGATCCTCCGGACAAAACTTGAGAGAGGAAGTACGCGCCGAGTGGAACGGGCAATGAGGCAGACACAGGTAGGAATTAACATGGCAATTTGTGTGTTTCTTCCAACTCTCTGTTGCTATCAATAAGCATACATGTTTGTTATAAATAAAAGAATGAGATGGCTTACATTTTGCTCAAATAATTTGTTAATGTTTAGAGAATAAGTTCTATAATTTAATTTATTGGTTCCAAAGCTGAGCTCTGTGACTTAGCAGCTCTGTGAACTCAGTATTTAACCTCTCCAAACCTCATTTTCATCACCTGTAAAATAGGTTAATAGTAATAGCACTTAGGCCTGCGCAGTGGCTCACTCCTATAATCTCAGCACTTTGGGAGGCTGACGTGGGTGGATCACGAGGTCTGGAATTTGAGACCAGCCTGGCCAACGTGGTGAAACCCCATCTCTACTAAAAATACAAAAATTAGCCAGGCATGGTGATGGGCACTTGTAATCCCAGCTACTCAGGAGGCTGAGGCAGGAGAATCACTTGAACCCGGGAGGCGTAGGTTGCAGTGAGCCGAGATCATGCCACTGCACTCCAGCCTGGGTGATAAGAGCAAAACTCCATCTCAGAGTAATAATAATAATAGCACTTTTAGGCTTATGGTGAGCATTAACAGAGACAATATAATTAGTAAATAAAGATATGCAGCCTCATAGGTATGGGTTGTATAAAGAAATAAAATTCATCCTGATGCAAAAATATTCACTAATGAACTAACCACATGTAAGATTAATCCATATTCAGGTACTGTTCTTCATTTAATGCTAAAGTTTATTCCTATCCAATGAGTCAATAACATTTAGTCTCTTTTACACGTTTTCTCATAAACTATCCATGATGCAAATTTATTACCAAGAAAAATGGAAAATCTTGCAATAGATGTAGGATTTTATCACGTCAATGTCTTAGTCTGTGCTGCTACAACAAGATACCTGAGACGAGGTAATTTATAAAGAATTGAAATATTTTCTCACAGTTCTGAAGGCTGGAAAGTCTAAGACGAAGGTGCTGGCAGGCTCGGTGTCTGATAAAGCCTCATTGCCCATGGATGGCACTGTCTACTCAAATAATTTGTTTATTATTTCTCACTATGTGATCCACTGTCTAGGTGTTCTCATATGACAGAAGAGTGGAAGAGAGTGAACCTATCTCTTTGCACTATTTAATAAGGGCCCTAGTCCTGCTTACGAGGGCTCTTCCCTCAAGACTTAATTTTATTTCCTAAACATCCTACCTCCTAATACTTTCACACTGGGCATTAAGTTTCAACATACATATTTTAGAGGACACATTCAGACTACAGTAATTAATGAAAGTGATTTTTAACTTTTTTTTTGACACAAGGTCTTGCTCTGTTGCCCAGGGTGGAGTGCAGTGGCACAATCTCGGTTCATTGCAATCTCTGTCTCCCAGGTTCAAGCAATTATTATGCCTCAGGCTTTCGAGTAGCCAGGATTACAGGCGTGCACCACCATGCCCAGCTAATTTTTGTATTTTTAGTAGAGACCAGGGTTTCACCATGTTGGCCAGGCTGGTCTCGAACTCCTGGCCTCCAGTGATCTGCCTGGCTCTGCCTCGCAAAGTGCTGGGATTACAGGCATGAGCTGCCGTGCCTAGCCAAAAGTTTATTTTTTTTTTTAATAAAAATTTCAAACCTATGTAAAAGTCGTAAGAACAGCACAAAGAATTCTCATATATCCTTCACTATGAGATCCGTTTAGGCTTTATCAACTTGTCCTCATAGCATCCTTTGTAGCACAGGGATTCAAGCGTAGCATTTCCCTGTCATGTCCTTTCAGGCTCCTTTATTCCAGAACAATTCCTAGTCCTTTTTTGACCTTGATGGGTTTGCTGTTTTTTGAAGATTATTGGCTAGTTGCTTTGGAAACTGCCCTTCAGTTTGAGTTTGTCTGATGTTTCTTCATGATTTGATTCAGGTCATACAATTTTGGCTGTAATATTACAGAAATGCTGTTGTACTCTTCTCCCCTCAGGCAGCACATGATGTTCACTTATCCTGTCACTGGGGATATTATTTGATCATTCAGTAAGCTCATGAGATTTCTCTCCAAGTAAAGTTACTCTTTTCCCGTTGTAATTAATAAACATTTTCAGGGAGTGATATAGTTTGAGTATTTGTCCCCTCCAAATATCTTGTTGAAATGTGATTCCCATTGTTGGAGATGTGGTCTGGTGGGAGGTGTTGGGGTCATAGGGAGCAGACCATTCATGAATGTTCTGGTGCCCTCCCCACAGTAATAAGTGACTTCTCCCTCTGTTAGTTTATGTGAGAGCTTGTTTGAGAGAGCCTGGCTTCTCTTTTGCTTCCTTTCTTACCATGTGATCCACTTGCTTCCCTTCCCTTCTGCCATGATTAATAGAAGCTTCCTAAGGCCTCATCAGAAGCCAAAGTACCATGTTTGTACAGCCTGAAGAACCATGAGCCAAATCAACATCTTTTCTTTATAAATTACCGAGCCTCAGGAATATTACCATTCATTTATAGCAACACAACGCAGATTAACACAGGGAGTTACTTTGAGACCATCCTGTTTGTCATCCAACTTTCACCCACTGGTTTTACCATTTATTCTTTTGTTTTTACATTTTTACTTACTTATTTTTTTTACTTTCCACTATACTAATGAGTAGGTTTTAGCATTTTAAGAAATGTGTATATTTATTCATTTATTTCTTCTTAGAGCAGGATCTTACTCTGTTGCCCAGGTTGGAGTGCAGTGGTGCGATCATTGCTCTCTGCAGCCTTCATCTCCTGTCCCAGCCCTCAGACTTACCACTAGTTAGGGTTACAGGTGCATGCCGCTGTGCCTGGATAGTTTATTAATTTGTCAGATGGGTGGGGGGACTCCCTATGTTGTCCAGGCTAGTCTCGAACTCCTGACCTCCGGCAGTTCTCCTGCTTTGGCCTCCCAAAGTGCTGGAAGTGTAGGCGGGAGCCACTGTGCCCAGCCTGATTTTATTATTTATTGATGTATCTTCTCTGCGTAAGTTAGCATTGTATATTGCCAAGTGGTAATTTTCTAATTTCATGATTATTTAATAATTTTTAGGTTGGTATTCTACTATAAGGAAGAGCTTGCTCTTCTCATTTATTTTTCCATGTATTTATTTGATTGTGGACTTAAAGATTCCTATTTTATTTGATGGGGTGTAATCTTATGTTATCATTACTTATTTACCTTACTCTTTTTTTTATTTCGAGACAGAGTCTCGCTCTGTCACCCAGGCTGGAGTGCTGTGACGCAGTCTCAGCTCACCACAACCTTTGCTTCCTGGGTTCAAGCGATTCTCCTGCCTCAGCTTCCCACGTGGTTGGGATTACAGGTGCATGCCAACACTCCTGGCTAATTTTTATAGTTTTAGTAGAGACAGGGTTTTGCCATGTTGGCCAGGCTGGTGTCGAACCCCTGACCTCAAGTGATCTGCCTACCTTGGCCTCCCAAAATGCTGGGATTACAGGTGTGAGTCACTGTGCCCAGCCTACCTTACTCTTAATTTCTTATTGTGACAAAATTTTAGCCCATTTGAATAAGTATTAAGCATATTTGTTACTATATTAAAAATAAATCCACAGACAGAATGCTGGGATAAAAGCAGAAGTGGGTTTTCTCTGTCAGAGAATGCTAATTTTAGAACCTCAATATTCATTCTCCACCCCACCCCCCACTTTTTTTTTTGAGATGGAGTTTCACTCTTGTCACCCAAGCTGGAGTGCAGAGGTGCAATCTTGGCTCACTGCAACCTCTGCCTCCCTGGTTCAAGTAATTCTCAGGCGTCAGCCTCCTGAGTAGCTAGGATTACAGACGTGCGCCACCATGCCCAGCAAATTTTGTATTTTTAGTAGAGATAGGGTTTCGCCATATTGGCCAGGCTGGTCTTGAACTCCTGACCTCAGCTGATTCACCTGTCTTGGCTTCCCAAAGTGCTGGGTTTACAGGCGTGAGCCACTATACCCAGCCCCCTTCTTTATTTTTGTAATAGAACCTTCTGAATTTTATCCAGGCACATGACTTCCTGTCCTCTTTTGCAGGTAGGAGAGGCCAGGTGACTAAGTTGTGAACAGTAGGATGTGGATGAAGTGATATGTACCACTTCTGGGTTATACCCTAAAAAAGGAATGTGTGCTCTCCTGGCACTTTGTCCCTTCCCGTTGGCTGGGAAATCAGGAAAACTGGGCTGCCAGCTTTGACTTAGGTGTTTTGAAGGTGGCCGAGCCCTTTTAAAGCAGTTCTGAGCCACTCATTGTTTTAGTCTATTTTCTGCAGTGATAACAAGATACCACAGACTGGGTAATTTATAAAGAAAAGAAATTTAATTCTTACAGTTCTGGAGACTGGGAAGCCCAAGAGCATGGTGCCAGCATGTGGTGAGGGCCATCCCCTGGCAGAAGGGTAGAAGGCAAAAGCAAGTACATGCAAGAGAGCTTGCTGTGATAACAAAGCCATTTCCACAGTAATAACCCACTCCCATGGTAGCAGCATTAATCCATTGCTGAGGGTAGAGCCCTCGCCTCCCACCACTGTTGCATCAGGCTCTAAGTTGCCAACATGTAAACTTTTAGAGGACACATTCAAACTATAGCACTGTTGAATTTATAAATGAAACAGAAACAAAATTCTGTCTTGCTCAAGTGTACTTTTTGATCTCTTTGTTACAGCAGTTTAGCCCATATCCTAATTAATATTCCCTTATTCCAAAGTTTAAAAAAAACAAATGAGGAACATTTTATTAATTTCAAGAACTAAAAATATTTCTGATGGCCACCTCACTAAGTTTAGGGCACTCTATTGATGCTTCTTGGAAATACAAATATTATTCCTTAGGTTTTATATATTCCATAGCTCTGTCCACTGAGAGGACCTGGAAGCATTTACACCTCAGTAGCAACAAGCATGTCTAATACCAGATTTTGTTTTTTAAATATCATTCTTCAATAATAGGAAGCAGAGCTCCTTGGATAGATGCCTGGTTTTAGGATTGGGGCAGCTGGAGCAGGGAAAATGATGAGCCTGGAACATCTTGTAGTGCCAGAAAGTAAGGTAGTATTCAACACAAGAGAAAAGAAAGAAAGAAAAGAAAAAAGAAATGAGGCATGTCAAAAGGACACAGAAGCTAATCTAAAGAGAGCCCACTGGTCACAGCTAGAACAATTAATAAATTAAATAGTACGGTTGACCCTTGAACAACACTGCTTTGAACTGTACAGGTTCGCTTATATATGGGTTTTCTTCTGCCTCTGCCATCCATGAGACAGCAAGACCAAGTCCTCCTTTTGCTCCTCCTCCTCAGCCTACTCAATGTTAAGACAGTGATGAGGAAGACCTTTATTTAAGGAAATACACATAATACATTGTTTTATATTATGGAAAGCAGTTTAAGTGTCTGTTGTTGTTAAAAGCTTCAGCCTTCTTTTTTCATTTTTGAGATGGCAGCCTTGCTGTCTCATCCACACTACAGTGCACTGGTGTGATTTCAGCTCACTGAAACCTCTACCTCCCGAGTTCAAGTGATTCTCCCATCTCAGCCTCCCAAGTAACTGGGACTGCAGGCATACACCACTGGCTTAATTTTTTGTATTTTGAGTAGAGTTGGGGTTTCACCATGTTGGCCAGGCTAGTTTTGGCCTTCTTAATAGAAATGATGCTGGACTACATTCACTTTCTGATGAAGGACATACTGACTTATAAATAATTTGCCTTTCATCCATCTCTTTCAATTACTTTGGCATATAAAATAACTAGGTCAGCATTCATTTTTCTTTTATAGCAACACATTAAACTAAAAAAGTGTAAAAGTAAATCTTTTATGTGTTTATACGTATGTAGCTTTTCTTTTTCTTTCTTTTTTTTTTTTTTGAGACAGTCTCACTCTGTCACCCAGGCTGGAAGGCAGTGGTGTGATCTTGACTCACTGCAACCTCTGCCTCTCAGGTTCAAGTGATTCTCCTACCTCAGCCTCCCAAGTAGTTGGGATTACAGGCACATGCCACCACACCCAGCTAATTCTGGTATTTTTAGTAGAGATGGGTTTCACCATGTTGTCCAGGCTGGTCTTGAACTCCTGACCTCAAGTGATCTGCCTCCCTCAGCATCCCAAAGTGCTTGGATTACAGGTGTGAGCCACCATGCCTGGCCTGTATATATCTTTTCAATCCCAAATCTGCATTTGTGAAGATTATGTTTTCAGCTATCAAATAAAAGGCATGTGTTTTGTTTGAGTAGAAAACATAAATTTAAAAGAAGAATCAAGGCGGGGTGCAGTGGCTGTTGCCTGTAACCCTATCACTTTGGGAGGCCGGGGCAGGTAGATCACTTGAGGTCAGGAATTCGAAACCAGCCTGGCCAACATGGTGAAACCCTGTTTCTAGTAAAAATACAAAACAATTAGCCAGGAGTGGTGGTGGGCACGTATAATCTCAGCTACTCAAGAGGCTGAGGCCGGAGAATCGCTTGAACCTGAGAGGCCGAGCTTGCAATGAGCCAGGATTGTGCCACTGCACTCCAGCCTCCTGGGCAACAGAGTGAGACTCTGTCTCACAAAAATGAAGCGTCAGATTGCTGTGTTCTGGCATTTTACCTTTACATTGGCCTTACTATATTTGGGGTCCATTCATTTTGCCATTCAAACGCTTCTTTATCAAGAGAGTTGCATAGCTCACTACCTGTAGAACAGAATTAGAGAGTTGCTATTTCTGCCTCCGCAGGGTGGTACTGTAGAAAATTCTATTTACTTCCCTAACCAAGAAATTTTGGAAATTAGTCAAACCATGTGACAGCATGAATATACAATTTGTCTAAGTTTCTGTCAATGTTGAGGCATTTAGCTCATAATCTGAACTTCTGCCAATTCCTCTGATTCAGAATTTGATATAGCTTTGTTTGTTGAAGTTACTGCATCCCTGAAGAGTAAGAGGAAAATGATTTTAAAATTACATGTATATATTAAGACAATGTTGTGTTGTGTTTTTTTAAAATTCTGTTTAGTTTCTATGAAAATCTGTTCCCTTCTATGGCAGTGTAAAGTGATAAAATGATAAACTGTTAAAACTTAAGGAAAAGGCTGGGCACAGTGCCTCACGCCTGTAATCCCAGCACTTTGAGGTGCAGAGATGGATGAATCACCTGAGGTCAGGAGTTTGAGACCAGCCTGGCCAACATTGTGAAACCTCTTCTCTTCTAAAAATACAAAAATTAAGAGGGCATGGTGGCAGGCGCCTGTAATCCCAGTTACTCAAGAGGCTGAGGCAGGAGAATCGCTTGAACCCAGGAGGCAGAGATTGTAGTGAGCCAAGATCGTCTCACTGCACTCCAGCCTAGGTGACAGAGAGAGACTTCATCTTAAAAAAAAAAAAAAAAAAAAAAAGACTCCAGGAAAAATAAGCTAAAAAGGACCCTTAGGGAAAAGTTTAATCTTGTTCTAGTATGTGTTAGGGAAATGTAGGTGTGATGAAGTCAGGCGACTTGCCCCAGTTTGTCTGGCTAGTTAGTGACAGTCTGGACTACACAGACTTACACAGTTATAGGCAGTTACACTGAAGGCTTCAAAAGCAAGTCCTAAGGAATGACAGATTTGGAAGGGATCTCTAAGTGAAACGTACCAAACTTGAAAAGAAAATGTTTCATTACACCTAAAGGTAAATAAATCATGATTATAAGATCTACAGAAGAAGGAACTCCAAGTTGTGGATAGTCTATTAAAAACATCCTGTCTTCTGAAATTATTTTAGGCTGGAGTTTTTTTTTCTTTATTGCGTGTTCAAGGCAGTGGTGATGTTAGTGACAATGAAGAAAGTAATGTTTATGGAAACTATTTTAATGTCTATGATTCAGAAGCTCCTTGAAATCAAATAAGATTATATTTTTTAGTAATCATTTGCACCCTGCTTTTCTACCAGTGGAATATAAAATAGTGTTCTCTATCGTTATTCAGCCTTTCCTTCCTCATCTGATCTAAGTTTTATTTTTCGTGAGACAGAGTCTTTGTCACCCAGGCTGGAGTGCAATAGCATGATCTCGGGATTGCATCCTCTGCCTCCCGGGCTCACATGATTCTCCTGTTTAGCCTCCCAAATAACTGCAGCTACAGGTGTGCGCCACCATGTCTGTCTGATTTGAGTATTTTTCATAGAGACAAGATTTCACCACATTACCCAGGCTGGTCCTGAGCTCTTGGGCTTAAGCTATCCACCTTCCTTCGCCTCCCACAGTGTTGGGATTACAGACGTGAGACACCGCGCCCAGCCTCAAATTCTTATATTCAACATTTTATCATAAAATCACATCCTTTTCTTTTATATGCTGTGGTATGTGCGTCCCCCAAAGTTGATGTGTGGGAAATTTAATACCCAATGCAACAGTATTGAGAAATGGCATCTTTAAGAGGTGATTAGGTCATGAGGGCTCTGCCCTCATTAATGGATTAATGGCAGTGTTTCAGGAGTGGGTTCCTGATAAAAGAGTAAGTTTGGCCTCCTTCCCTCGATCTCTCTTGCTCTCCCTCGGCCTCTTGTGCTTCTGCCATGGGATGATGCAGCAAGAAGGCCTTTTCGAGATGCAGGCCCTTCCATCTTAGACTTCCTCATCTCTAGAACTATAAGAAATAAAATCTGTGCTCATTATAGGTAACCCAATCCTAATATTCTGTTACAGCAACACAAAGGGGCTAAAACATTTTATAATCCAAATGTGAAGCAAATTAATGGAAACTATATACATTCAAAAGGACCATCTAATTTATGTCCAAACCAAAACATTTTTGAAAAAAAATTGTGCAAACCAAATTTATCATTGTCTTCTTTCATATTAAGCTCCTTTCACTTGGTGTTAGACAAACTCAGTTCAGTCTTTGGAGGTCAATGTTAGATTGTTCCATGTTTATTACTGAAATAATCTTGATAATGAATTTTAATTACTTGGTTATCTCTTATACCTGTTAATTTAAGTTGTGAAGGTCTGTTTCTGTCTAAGCAGTTGTGCCTCTGAAGATGTTTGCCCAACAGGAATATTTTGCTTCCTCCTTGAATTTCTGGGAGGACATTGCATTGAATTGAAATTTGAGATTACTGCAGTTTTCTGTCATTGGAGTCCGTTTATTCTGCAGTTTGACTTTCTTAACTGTGGTGATTAAGTCAGATTTCACAATTTTTAAATGACTTTTTTCTTCTTAGAATATTTGTTCTTTTTTTGACTTTTAGGCTCAGGGGTACATGTACAAGTTTGTTATATAGGTAAATTGTGTGTATCAGGGTTTTGATGTACAGATTATTTCGTCACTGAGGTAATAAGCATAGTACCTGATAGGTAATTTTTCAGTCCTTACGCTCCTCCCACCTTCAACCCTCAAGTAGGCCCCAGTGTCTGTTTTTCCCTTCTTTGTGTCCATGTGTACCCAACATTTAGCTCCCAGTTATAAGTGAGAGTATGAACTATTTGGTTTTCTGCAGTTTTAGTTGGCTTGAGTTAATAGCCTCTGGCTCCATCTGTGTTGCTGCAAAGAACATATTCTTGTGCTTTTTTATGGTTGCGTAGTATTCCATGGTGTATATGCACTCCATTTTGTTTTTCTTTTTTTCTTTCTTTTTTTTTTTCTTAGGTAGAGTCTCTCTCTGTCACCCAGGCTGGAGCGCGATGGCACAGTCTCGGCTCATTGCAATCTCTGCCTCTCAGGTTCAAGTGATTCTCCTGCCTCAGCCTCTCTAGTAGCTGGGACTACAGGCACATACCACCATGCCTGGCTAATACTTGTATTTTTAGTAAAGACAGGGTTTTACCATGTTGGCCGGGTTGGTCTTGAACTCCTGACCTCAGGTAATTCACCTGCCTCAGCTTCCCAAAGTGTTGGGATTGCAGGCGTGAGCCACTGAGCCTGGCCTGCCCTATTTTCTTTATTTAATCTACTGTTGATGGGAATTTTGGTTGAGTTCATGCCTTTGCTATTGTGAATAGTGCCATAATGAACATACACACACGTGTCTTTATGGTAGAATGATTTAGAATCCTTTGGGTATATGCACAGTAATGGGATTGCTGAGTCTAATGGTAGTTCTGATTTAAGTTCTTTGAGAAATTGCCAAGCTGCTTTCGACAATGTCTGAACTAATTTACATTCCTACCAGCAGTATATAAGTATTCCTTTCTTCCCACAACCTCTAGTATGTTATTTTGTGACTTTTTAATAATACCCATTCTGACTGTTGTAAGATGGTATCTCACTGTGGTTTTGATTTGTATTTCTCTAATGATTAGTGATGTTAAGCATTTTTTATATGCATGTTGGCTGTGCATATGTCTTCTTTTGAAAAGTGACTGTTCATGTCCTTTGCCTCCTTTTTAATGGGGTTGTTTTTTGTTTAAGTTCCTTATGGATTCTGGATATCAGACCTTTGTCAGATGCATTTGCAAATATTTTCTCTCATTCCGTAGGTTGTCTGTGTACTCTATTGATTGTTTTGTGGTGCAAAAGCTGTTTCCTTTAATTTGGTCCCATTTGTCAATTTTTGTTTTCATTGCGATTGCTTTTGGCATCCTTATCATGGAATCTTTGCCATTCCCTATATCCAGAATGGTGTTTTCTAGGTTATCTTCCAGGGATTTTATAGTTTTTGGTTTTACATTTAAGTCTTTAATCCATCTTGGGTTGATTTTTGTATATGCGGTAAGAAAAGGGTCCGGTTTGAGTCTTTTGCATGTGGTTAGCCAGTTTTCCCAGCACCATTTATTTAATAAGGTGTCCTTTCCCCATCAGATGGTTGTAGGTGTCTGACCTAGGCTCTCTATTCTGTTCCATTGGTCTGTGTGTCTGTTTTTGTACCAGCAGCATGCTGTTTTGGTTTCTGTGGCCTTGTAGGATAGTTTGAAGTATGATAATGTGGTTCCTCCAGCTTTAGAATATCTGTTCTTGATACTGTAGTTGTATGCATGCTTTGAAGGAATGGAGATTTTTATCATGGTTAATTATGGAGGGAGCAAGACCCAAAATACCATAATTGTTACCATTATAGAGATTACTACTCCTGTGTGGGCTGAAACATGTCTCTTTAAAGTTGGTAGTCCTTTCTTTATATGGCCCTCATGACCTATCTCATTAGTGTCTATTACTGATTAAGGGCATGTCATAATGAAACTGTTGATTGGAGGAATATTAGTCACAGTAATATACTGTCAGTATTTTGTTACACTGAGGCTTGTACTGGTGTTTGAATAATTTGAGAAAGAGGTTCTTTATGTTTGTTTTAAATACTGATGGAATTACCACACTGTGCCGGAATTAGATGTAACACCTGGAGCAAGTCCATGGTTAGTAGTAGCAAAGTGTGTTTTGCTTTTTAAAACTATGTCACTGTTCCTAATTGTTTTAATTATACAAATAATACTACTTATTATAAAAATGTAAGTAATATAGAAGTGGAAAGTAAAAAACAACAGCTCTCTTTTCCTCTTGCTTGCCCTCCAGTCTCAACAGTTTGTACCTTCTAAACCTCTTTCTGTGCGTAAACATAAATATACTTTGACATAAGTGGGATCATCCAGTTTTCCTTGCATTATACCTTTTTCCCTCTAAACATAACAGCTTGATCAAGTCTGCATGCCAATATTTGTGAATCTAGCTAATTCATTCCAACAGCCGTATGTCATTCTTTTAAATAGAAGTGCTACAACTTATTTAACCAATCTTCTATTTTTGAAAGTGTCCTTTAATTAATATTTTATTTTTAAACTGCATATTAAAAATTTTAGTACTGCATATAATAAAAAAAATTCAGTTCACTCAGAAGAATTTTAAATGAAAGATATAAATTCTTCCTCAATTCTCAGTTCATTATTAGCTATTTCTTTTTTAGTTATTATTCTATTGGTTTCCCTTATAACTTTAAATATTTACACTTTTTTAATGTGTCTATCTCTTGATTTGTCAACTTTTTAGATATAATCTGTTGATTCTACACTATGACTGAGGAAGAAATCAGCATACCTCTCATCTCCTCTTCCATTTTTATGTTATTTTTCAATTCTAGGGGATTGTTACTCTATATTCTGTTGGGTAATTTTTGTCGTGTATGTTTTGTCTGTATGTTTTTTGTTTCTTTTGGAGACAGGGTATTTCTCTGTTTTCTAGGCTGGAGTGCAGTGGTGCAAACATGGCTCACTGTGCAGCCTTGACCTTTTAGACTCAAGTGATCCTCCTGCCTCAGCCTCCTCACTAGCTAGGACCAGAGACACCCACCACCAGGCCAGGCTAATGTTTAAGTTTTTTGTAGAGGCAGGGTCTTGTCATATTGCCCAAACTGGACTCAGACTTCTAGGCTCAAGCAGTCCTCTGGCCTTAACCTCCCAAAGTGTTGGGATTTGAGGTGTGAGACACTACGCCTGGCCCAGATTTTTTTTTTTTTTTTTTTTTTTTTTTTTTGAGACAAGAGTCTTACTCTGTCACCCAGGCTGTAGTGCAGTGGCATGATCACAGCTCACTGCAACCTTGAGCTCTTGGGCTCAAGCGATCCTCCTGCTTCAGCCCCCCATGTCCAACTAATTTTTAATTTTTTTGTTGAGACAGGGCCCTACTACATTGCCCAGGCTGATCTCAAACTTCTGACGTCAAGTGATACTCCCACCTCAGCCTCCCAAAGTGCTGGGATTACAAGTGTGAGCCACTGTGTCTAGCCTATATGTTGATTTTTTTAAAAAAAATTTCAACCCAATCTTAAAGCATTATAATTATGATGCTGTGAGTGCATTGATTCTTGATTATACACCAAATGGTGCGATTGGACTTAGGGAGAAGGAAATGCAGTGCTCTTTGTCTAAGCATTTGCCACTTGAAGGAAGCTATCACAAGAATCAAGGTCCAGGGGATTCTCCACTGATTTCTTTTTTGCTTTCTTTGCTCTAGGTCATGGTCATGCTCTTGGTATTGACCTTGATGTGTAACTGTGTGAATAGAAAATGGTTTGTGAAAAGTATTTTTCCATCATAATTCAGTAGTTTCAGTGCATAGAATTATAGTTGCAAAATCATTTTTTTCAGGACTTTAAATGAACTCATTACCTTAATATCTTCTGTCATCCAAGTTTGCTAATAAGTATGGCAGTCTGATTCTTGTCCTGTTTTAAATTCTTTCTTTTCTTCTTGTTTTGAAATTTTTAAGAATTTTCTCTTTATTTTTGGAATTCTGGATGTATCTAAATTTGACCACGGGCTCTGGAGTCATACTGCTTGGTTTCTGATCCCAGCACTACCATGCAATATACCTGCTTATACCTTGGACAAACTACTGAACCCCTCTGTGCCTCACATATATAATGGAATAAATGGAGTTTTTATGAGCATTGTATGATTTAATATTTAATCAGCATTTCAAGTGGCAAGTGCTTAATAAATGTTAGTTGCAGAGCTCGGCACGATGGCTCACGCCTGTAATCCCAGCACTTTGGGACACTAAGGTGGGTGGATCACGAGGTCAAGAGATTGCGACCATCCTGGCCAACATGGTGAAACCCTGTCTCTACTAAAAAGACAAAAATTAGCTGGGCATGGTGGTGTGCACCTGTAGTCCCAGCTACTCGGGAGGCTGAGGCAGGAGAATTGCTTAAACCCGGGAGGCAAAGGTTGCAGTGAGCCGAGATTGCACCACTACACTGCAGCCTGGTGACAGAGCGAGACTCCTTCTCAAAAAAAAAAAAAGAATAATAATAATAAAATAAATGTTAGTTGCCATAATTATTATTTCTCTTGCTGGAGTGTATATTGGAGTATTTAAATATAAGCAGTTATGACTCTATAGATGAAACAATTTAATTATACTTTAATAATTATACTTTTTACTTCATTCTTTAAAAATCTTCTTTATCCAATTCAGTTCTGTATTTTGGAAATTTAATAGAACTATGTGGAGACCTTCCAGATGTATCTTCTGTGCCTCTTCTAAGCTTTTTGTCTTTTTGATTGATGTTATAGGAGATTTCTTCCACGTTTTCTCCTGTGTTACTAATTTTGACCATAAACCCAATTCCTATTATTTAGTCCATTCATAAAATTTTTTATTTTGGTAATTATTTTAAATTTCCAGTATGTATTTTTCGGATTGTCCTTTTGCATAATAGTCTTTTGTGTTTTATAGGTACAATATCTCATTTAAATTTATTTGCACATTATTTATTAGAATTAAAAAAATTATTCCTGTGAGTTATCTGTCCTCAGGTGTGAACTGTCTTACATATTCCTCTCAGCCTTTCTTTTTAATGTGTACTGCTTTTTCTCAAATGGCTGATGATTACCAAAGCTGATTGTGTTGATAGTTAGCACGAGTCCCTTCTGCAGTGGTGTGGGTTTCATTGTCTTAGATGCTTTTCCACTGAATGCAGGGCTGACTGCAGACTCTGCACTCTGACCCAGAGTGTGGCTAACTAGCAGGCTCCTGTAGGGTTGGAACGGGTCTTCTCTCTAAATCTTCCCCTAAGGCTCTGAACTGGGAATCTTAGGCAGCTGGGTACTCTTGCTGTTATAACAAAGATGCTTCTCTTTTTAAATAAGCCTCATACCTCCTGTTGCTTTATTCCTTCATTCTTTTCCTTCTGACAAGACATGTGAGGTCTGAGATAGTATCTCCTAAGTGGTACAAGAAGGCAGTGTGCTTGACTGAGCCTAGGAGGCAGAGGAGGCATCCAGAGGAGCTGGTAGCAGGATCAAGATCTCAAGTGAAGAGCCACGAACAAATGATAGAGACCCAGTGAGGAGAACTTCTTCTCAGTATGGCGTCTGAAGCATTGGCCAGTGGTTCTGAACTACAGAAGTCATAGTCTGGAATACTGGGTCACCCTCACCAGAGTGACATCCGACAGATGAAGCTGTGCATAGAGCAGTGAACTAAACAATGTATGAGATATTCTTAGATTGTGAACTCAGGGAGGCTACAAAAGATAAAAGAGGCTTTGCAGTGGTTAGGAGAGGCACCTACTCATCAAGAAAAAAGGTCAGAATGTTTAAAGGATGGAATAGTAGGATCAGAAAGAGATGCAACAACCCAGATAACAGATATTGAGGTTGACTATATGGGAAAATTGTATTAGCTCTGCATCAAATATATTAACACAGGACCTCCTTTTATGCCCCTAGACAAGAGCAAGACCTCAGGTCAAAGCAGCTCATCAGAATTGCCCTCTGCATGTGGTCATAAAGAAGAACTTTGGGCAGGAATGCAGTAGTTTGGGGCAGAGAGTTAGGTTATGGAGATCATCTCAACTTGAGAATAATTATGTAAGTAAGTGTGGGGTTCTCTCAAAGTGGTGAGGTTATGATTGTAGGAAAGAAGCTAACAGACACAACAACAGGAGGTAGTATTTGTTTAAGCTGGAGACAATACAGCATGATCTCAGATGCAGTACCCAGTACCCCAGTACCCCAGTTTCCCATGCAGACATCCAGGGATAGAGGACACCTCTCTGTGGAGGCACAGTACCAGAAGCTCCCCTTGGTATTCTCACAGGGGGAAAAGATGGTTTACGCCCACCTGCCACCTCCCACCTCCCATCCCCAGCCAAATAATGATCATGAGGGTAAGTATCTCTCTCAGCAGCCCAGGCTTCTGACCTGTCTTAGCTCCATTCTAAGTTTTCATGAGAGAAGGCTTTCAGAAGTCTAGTTTTATCCTATAGCTAATAATAGTAACATAATATGTGAATTATGCTACTTTAGGATCTTCACTTCTCAGGTAAACTGCTCCAACGCTCCTTACTTTCTCTCTTAACTACTGACTGTCCTTTCCCCATTCTTTTTGGCACCTTCATTGAAAAATCAACTGACCGTATGTGTATGGTTTATTTTTGGACCCTGTGTTGTCATAGCTGTGTTTTAGCATTTATTGATTCTATTATGCTCTATTTGGAAACCTTTCTTTAATAACAGCTGGAATATGAGCTTCTTGAGGGATCAGTTTCTATATTTTACTTATTTTTACATTCTCAAAATGAGCACTTAATGGATGTTTGCTAAGTGATGAATTAGAAAACTAGAACTTTGAATTACTTACTTATTAGCAGGATGAATTGAATGTTAGCTAAATTAAAGACTATATTTTCATCTGACACTCCAATAATTTGAGAGCTGTAGAGACCAGCCTTTCTGATATCATCCCAGTCCAAATTTTTAGTATAGTAGCAAGCCCCAATGCCAAAGCTAACAGGAACAGAATAGTCACTATGATTACACTGAGGTTAACATAGGGTAGTAATTCAGTCTGATTGGTTCTGTTTTTTCAAGGGAAGGGAAAAGCGATGAAGCCATGACAGTTTTTCTTATTGGGTTTCCTAAAAAAATTGTGAATTGATATATAAATCACCACCCCGTGTGTTCCTAAAAAGTAATAAAAGCCTGGAGTTCATGAATTAACTCCTTAATTTACTGGGAATTTGTTCACTCTATATTTTTTAGCCTACCAGAAGACAAAGCTTTCCTTTGTGTTATGAGCTGGTCATTTATTCTGTATTAAAGACTTTTCTCTCATGTGTTAATGTCTCAGTATATTCATGTGCTCTATTGTACTTTTATGTATCTTCACAGAAGTACATCCACATGCATTATACTTGGCAGACTTGGTATTGGCCTTGATGTGTAACTATTTATATGAGTAGAGAATCTCCAGCTGCCGTTATGGAGTCATTAAAGAAGGACTGGGAAGTGGAGTGGAGCACATGATCTAGTCATTTAAGCTGTATTTCACCTTGGCTGTATTTGGTTTGCCTAATGAGTGGGTATGGCTTCAAAATTTGAAACATTGCATTTGATTTTCATGCTTATTTTATATGCTTATTTTCGTGCTTATTTTAAATCCCCCTAAATGTAAGGTGCTTATAGTGGACAGATTGAAGTTTAGGGCTTTTCATGACTCTTGACCTTCTGTCTCAGTAAAACCTAAGCATTTTTTAAAACAGGTCTCAATGTGGAGTCATTTAGTTGTAAGGAACAGAAACTCAATTCAAACTGGCCATAGAAAAGGAAATAAATTGGCTATTGTAACTGAGAGTTCTAGGGATATTCCAGTCTCAGAGATAGCTGGATTCAGAGCTTCAAAAAGACCATCAGGCGTTTCTTTTTCTCTCTTTTCCCATCCTCATTCTCATATCTTTGCTTTTCTTCACCTTTTTCAGTATTAAGAAGGTTGTTGTCACAATAGCATCAGATTTCATTATCGATAGAATTCATGATTCAAGAGGAAGAGAAATCACAACTGCTATTGCCAAGTTTGTTAAGCTTCCTCATCTCATGCGTTTCCCTTTTCTTTCTCTCTTTTCTTTTCTTCTCCCCCCTCTCTCTCTCCCTCTCTGATTTAGAAGTCCATGCTTTTCTCCACTCTGCCCTACTTTCTAAGGAAGCTAGGAGAACTGGCTTACAAAGGAAATACGGTATCAGTAGAAGACTTGGCATCATCTGGAGGGAAGGAGTGGAATGGACACAAGCAGGAAGAAGTGAATAGAGGCTTTTGTGAGAAAGCTTTAGGCTGCAGAACTCAGTGTCTTAAGGCCTACAATTAAAGTGGAAGGGGAGGGAAATGGAGTGCACACACAATCTCAGGATATAGTCCTGTGTGGGAAAAGAACATGCAAATGGATAAATGAAATTGGCTTCTGATAAGGCCAAGAAAGGAGGCTGCCCAGAGGGACACTGGTGGGCTGAATCCAGGATATGAGCTTCCTTCTCAGGAAGGAAGTAGAGGGGTAAAAAATATGCAACGACTAGTTTATAGATAAGTGGGATAAGAGTGTGACAAGTAACACACGACATAAAGTGACCTTTACTATAGTGATACTAAAAAATAAAGCCCCAGATAGTTACAGAAAAGTGAAAAGTAGGTAATAATAAAGGAATGTATTAATGGGATGAAATAAAATATACTCGTTTAAAGCACACTTTCAAAGGCACTAAATAATAACTTTAGTCAGATTCCAAGGAGGAACAAACTTAAGTTCTTTGGACAAGGTCCGATTACATTGATTGAGTTCACGCTTTATTTTCCCTGAGATAACACTCTGCATACATCTTGACATCTTTACACAGCATTTTCCAAACTTGCTGAACATATGTACCAGCTCCTGGGGTCCTTGTTGAAATGTAGATCTTCAGCCTAGCCCCCAGAGATTCAGGGTTCGAGTGTTGGTGGTGATTTTGGGCATGTTTGGGAAATGCTACCGTAGGGAGAGGTAGCCTGTTGTTCCTTAGCATCTCCAGATGTTTTTCTCTCTCCCCAGCTACACGTAGAACAGAGGCCAAATGGGTATGCACCAAGCTCTGGGGTGCAATGCTATGATTTAATGGGCCGAATGCCAGCAGGAACCTTTAAGGTGTTATTGAGGGCCAACTATCTGGGACCAATTGAAATTGAGCTTGCTTAGAATAGGTTCTTAACTTAGAATCGCTTAAGGCCTGCAATTAGACTCAGCTACTTTATCTCTCTCTCTCTCTCTTTCTTTCTTTCTTTCCTTCTTTCTTTCTTTCAGGTAGGGTGTTGCTTTATCACTCAGGCTGAAGTGCGTGGCATAATCATAGCTCACTGCAGCCTTGGTTCTTAACTTAGAATCGCCTAAGACCTATAATTAGATTCAGCTTCTTTCTTTCTTTCCTTTTCTTTTTCTTTCTTTCTTTCTTTCTTTCTTTCTTTCTTTCTTTCTTTCTTTCTTTCTTTCTTTCTTTCTCTTTTTTTCTTTCTTTCTTCTTTCTTTCTTTCTTTCTTTCTTTCTCTTTCTTGTCTTTCTGTCTCTCTCTCTCTCTCTCTCTTTCTCTCTCTTTCGATAGGGTCTTGCTCTATCGCTCAGACTGGAGTGCAGTGGCATAATCATGGCTCACTGCAGCCTCAACCTCCTGGCCCCAAGCAATCCTTCTGCCTTGGCCTCCCAAAGTATTATGATTAAAGGCGTGAGCCACCAGCTGGTATACATAAACTTTTTTTTTAAGAAAGGTTAATACTAAGAGTTTAAAACATTCACTCAGATTTCAATAATCAATAAATATTTGTTATTCTTTGCACTCATAAAATTTGCAGATTGTAAACAGGTCGACGTGTGCTCTCATTAAGACACTGATGTCTTAAGACACCAAGCAAGGTCCCCTGGAGAAGTTTTGGGAGAAAATTGGAGGTGGGTGGGCTATAGGGAAGGCATAAAAGTTTGTGCTTTTACTAATCCTAAGGCAGCAGTTATCAAATATGGCTGTGGATCCCTGGGAGTCCTCAAACCATTTCAGAGTGTCCATAAGTCAAAACCATCTTCATAATACGGCGACTGAGATATTGTTTGCCTTTTCACTGTGTTGATATTTGCATATTGGTGCAGAAGCAGTTGGAGGGAAGGGGAGTCAAACTCCTGGCCCCTTTGTTCAAATCACAGTAGTGGCATCAGACTGTGCTAGTAGTCACTGAATGCTTCATCACCACAGTTGTTTTTTTTTTTTTAAGACAGTTGTGTTTACAAATGTCTTTGATGAAGTAGTAAATATTATTTTGTCATCTTTACCATCAAGAACATGCCTTTTTAAAATTCTATATGACAAAATGGAAACTACAAAATACTTGTGCAATTTGCTAAACTATAAGGGCTGTCTCAGGAAGAAACTTTTTCCCATGGAACATTATTTTTACTTGAAAGGACTATTGACAGATAAACTGGTTATTCAGACTCGGGTATTTGGTGGAAATTTCCAAAAAATTAAATGAAGTAAGCGCATCACTTCAAGGAAAATAACTGACAATGTTTGTTACAGTATTAGTCTGTTTTCATGCTGCTGATAAAGACATACCCAAGACTGGGTAATTTATACAGAAAAAAGGGTTTAATGGACTTACAGTTCCATGTGGCTAAGGAGGCCTCACAATTATCGTGGAAGGCAAGGAGGAGCAAGTCACATCTTACGTGAATGGCAGCAGACAGAGAGCTTGTGCAGGGAAACGCCTATTTATAAAACCGTCAGATCTTGTGAGACTTATTCACTATCATGAGAACAGCATGGGAAAGATTTGCCCCATGATTCAGTTACCTCCCACTGGGTCCCTCCCACAACATGTGGGAATTCAAGATGAGACTTGGGTGGAGACACAGACAAACCGTATTATTTTGCCCCTGGTCCCTCCAAATCTCATGTCCTCACATTTCAAAATCAATCATACCTTCCCAACGGTCTTCCAAAGTCTTAACTCATTTCAGCATTAACTCAAATGTCCACAGTCCGAAGTCTAATCCAAGACAAGGCAAGTCCCTTCCACCTATGAGCCTGTAAAATCAAAAGCAAGTTAGTTACTTCCTAGATACAATGGAGAGACAGGCATTGGGTAAATACAGCCATTCCAAATGGAAGAAATTGACCAAAACAAAGGGACTGCAGTCCCCATGCAAGTCTGAAATCCAGGGGGCAGTCAAATCTTAAAGCTCCAAAATGATCTCCTTTGACTCCATGTCACACATGGTCATGCTAATGCAAGAGATGGGTTCCCATGGTCTTGGACAGCTCTGCCCCTGTGGCTTTGCAGGGTACAGCTTCCCTCCTGGCTGCTTTCATGGGCTGGCATTGGGAGTCTGCAGCTTTTCCAGGCACACAGTGCAAGTTGTCAGTGGATCTACCATTCTGGGGTCTGAAGGATGGTGGCCTTCTTCTCACAGCCCCACTAGGCAGTGCCCAGTGAGGACTCTGTGTGGTGGCTCTGACCCCACATTTCTTTTCTGCACTGCCCTAGCTGAGGTTCTTTATGAGAGCCCCACCCCTGCAGCAAATTTCTGCCTGGACATATAGGCTTTTCCACACATCCTCTGAAATCTATGTGGAGGTTCCCAAACCCCAGTTTCTTGACTTCTATGCACTAGCAGGCTTAACACCAATAGAAGCTGCCATGGCTTGAGGTTTGCACTGTCTGAGGCCATGGCTCGAGCTCTACATTGGCCTCTTTCAGTCATGGCCGGAGGGGCTGGGACATAGGGCACCAAATACCTAGGCTGCACACAGCACAGGGACGCTGATCCCAGTCCACAAAACTACTTTTTCCTCCTAGGCCTCTGGCTCTGTTATGGGAGGGGCTGCTGTGAAGACCCCTGACACCCTGGAAACATTTTCCCCATTGTCTTGGGGATTGCCATTCAACTCCTGGTTATGCAAATTTCTGCAGCTGGCTTGAATTTCTCCTCAGAAAATGGGATTTTCTCTTCTATTGTGTTGTCAGGCTGCAAATTTTCTGAACTTTTATGCTTTGCTTCTCTTATAAAACTGAATGCCTTTAACAGCACCCAAGTCACTTCTTGAATGCTTTGCTGCTTAGAGATTTATTCTACCATATACCCTAAATCATCTCTCTCAAGTTCAGATTCTGCATATCTTTAGGCCAGGGGCAAGATGCCTCCAGTCTCTGTGCTAAAACATAACTTTGGAACTTCGCTGCAGTTCCCAACAAGTTCCTCATCTTCATCTGAGACCACCTCAGCCTGGATTTCATTATATCATTATCAGCATTTTGGTCAAAGCCATTCAACAAGTCTCTAGGGAGTTCCAAACTTTTCCACATTTTCCTGTCTTTTTCTGAGCCATCCAAACTGTTCCAACCTTTGCCGGTTGGCCAGTTCCAAAGTCGCTTCCAAATTTTTAGGTATCTTTTCAACAGCGCCCCCCTCTACTGGTACCAATTTACTGTAATTAGTCTGTTTTCACGCTGCTGATAAAGGTATACCCAAGACTGGATAATTTACATAGGAAGAAGGGGTTTAATGGATTTAAAGTTTCATGTGGCTGGGGAGGCCTCACAATCATGGCGGAAGGCAAGGAGGAGCAAGTCACATCTTACATGGATGGCAGCAGGCAAAGAAAGAGAGCTTGTATAGGGGGTCACCTCTTTATAAAACCATCAGATCTCGTGAGGTTTATTCACTTGTCATGAGAATAACACAGGAAAAAATTGCCCCCATGATTTAATTACCTCCCACTGGGTCCCTCCCATAATATTTGGGAATTCAAGATGAGATGTGGGTGGGGACACAGCCAAACCATTATCAGTTACCAATGATGAAATTTTGAACTTACAAGAAAAAAATGAGAGTTTTGGAAAACGTGTATCTGCAACTATAAACTTCATAGCTTCCTAATATCAACTGTTGAGATATGACTTTT
The DNA here is from genome assembly GCA_963573385.1 of Cacajao melanocephalus. Taxonomy (NCBI): domain Eukaryota; kingdom Metazoa; phylum Chordata; class Mammalia; order Primates; family Pitheciidae; genus Cacajao; species Cacajao melanocephalus. The sequence goes on along the minus strand of CAUYLG010059557.1, from coordinate 50,486 downwards.
CTGATGAGATTGGTGGTGATATTAATGCATGTAATTTTAAAAATTTTTGTGAAATGTGTCAACATTGGGAAGGTCAGCTCATTTTCCAAAGGACCAGTGCATGATATGACACAATCAGTATTCAAAGTCAGGATTGACCAGTGAGTAGTTTTTTGTTTGTTTTTAGACCAATGGATTTTAGTGTAACCGAGTATTTAATGTAACAAAGGAAGTTCATTGATAGGATTTCAAATTCCACATTATAGATAACCTTTAAGAAACCACCATATGTTGAATTTTGGTGCAGTATCAAATAATAATATCCACAATTAACTGAAAAAGCTATTAACATACTCTTTCCTTTTTCAATTACATATCTGCATGAGGACAGATTTTCTCCATAAACTTCAAACAAAATATTATATTGCAACAGATTGACTGCAGAAGCAGATCTGAGAATCCAGCTGTCATCTATTAATCCATACAGTAAAGAGATTTGCAAAATTGTAACACAGTGTCACTCTTTTCAAGATTTTTTTTTGTTTTGTTTTGGAAAAGGTAGTTATTTTTCATAAAAGCATGCTATTTTTTTAATGTCATAGATTTATTTTCTTTTTAAATGAATTAATGAACTTTTAATTTTTTCTGTTTTATTTCTAATATGATAAATATTGGTAGATTATAACTCACAGAAAGAAAAGCTTTGAGTCCCTCAATAATTTATAAGGGTTTAAAGGGGTCTTGGAACTAGAGGGTTGAACGGACCCGTGACTGATTAAGGGGATGGCTGCATGGTAACCATCTGGGCCTCCTGAGAGGACTGCCTCTTAATGTCAATCTCTTCAGCCTGTAATCACATAAAGGGTATCTAAGTTCTTCCATCTCCCATTAGTAGACACAGTTCCTACCAGCCCACACCCTAAAGTCTGTCATTTCTGAGGCAGAAGCAGTAACTGAGCATTTCCTTGATCAGGCCACACCCTGTCTCCTATATTACTGTATTTATTGTAAATAAGGCAGTTAAATAGAGTTCTCAGTATTTTACCAATGAGACGCTGCTTTCAGTTTTCACAGGTCTGACATTGATCACGTAGTTATAATAGAAGGTTTTAATGAAGTGGCCAACTGTGGTCTTTGGAGTCTACAGGCTCACCTATTTCATGGCCTTATGACTTTGGGCAAGTCATTTTTATCTCTCAGAGCAACAGTGTTCTATGTGTCAGGAAAGACTGGGTTCACAATAAGTTTACTTGTGGTGTTGATACTAGGTGTGTTAACAGTTTGTTATTCTCCCTTTTCCCATTGGCAATTTTCTTGGGCTTGGAGGTTTGAGATGGCAGTGAGCTTGACTAGTCTATTTGTAAATCACAGCTGAATTGACTGCAGACTCTTGTTAGAGAAAGCTGTTCAGCTCAACTGTTGGATTATATACATATTTTTATAATAAATTCTATCTCCCGACACACACACACACAAGTACAAAGATTGCACAGAAAAGCCAGTATAAAGTGATTTGGCATATGATCAGTCACAACTTTTAGATTATCAGCTAATTTCTACCTGACTCTTCAGAAAGCCGTAGATGTCTTGCTAGTGAGAATGAATAGATTTCAGGAAAAGGGTAGGTCCTTTGAGACCATCTCTCCTCTTAAAGATGTGTGTCATACTTTTAGATGAGAACACATAAATAAGTCTAAATCATACCAGACATTGTTCAGAATTACTCTTTTATACTAAATCATTCTCCATGTGCTATTTTTAAAATGTAGTTTTGATCTTTTCTAGTTTTTCTGGGAAATTCCTTCTGTTGAAAACAGAGCATTGAAAGGAGAGGGCACATCATTGCTTTCTTGGGTTTTATTCCCCATTCCACAGAGATCTCCCTTGACCTGTGATACTGTGGCTCCTGGAAGATTTGGGAATTGTTACTACATGAGGTTAGGGGGTCTTTATGTGCAAATACATACTCTCAAAGGACACTGAAGGTATAAATGCCTTTAGGTGGAGTTTGGGAGAAAATGGCATTAAAAGGGAGTCTTAAAATTTGAAAATTGTCTCATGTCACAGTAGTTCACACAACATGAAGTCACCTCTGGTATATCCAGCCCCTGCCTCTGCACTGCGCCCCAGGGAGCTCCTCACTCTCTGCCTGTTATCTTTTTCATTTATTCACATCTCTTCAGTCAGATGCCTAGAGTAGACTCTGTCTTGCTTCAAACCTCCCTTAATGATTGGTTTAGGGTATATTTAATGCTTCTCCCTCTCTCTCCTTTTTTGACATTATCATCTTTCCTTAAAGACTACCTCCTCATACCAGTTTTTATTTATGACTAAGTCCTATGACTTTGAGGTGTAAAATTAATGAAATTTAGAAACTGGAAAGAGAAAATGGGTAAGTGAAAGGGTAGGACACATTGCTTTGGAGACCATATAACTAAATTTCTGGGTGTGTGTGAAAGCTTGTGAGGTACATCTTTCTCATGGAGCACATTGTTTATGTTCCCGTTCCTGCACATAAATACCTCAGTAGTAGTGAGGCTTCACTTGCATTCAGTTCCATTCTCACAGTACATGACAATCTTCCATTGTCTTCTTCCAGACTATTTGGGCACATGGTTTGTCTCTGCTCAGTGAACATAATACTTGTGTTCAGCTAATGGTGCTTAAAATTAGTCAACCTTCTGAAATGCTTGAAGTAAAACAAAATACTCTCTTGAGAAAGCCATACTCCTAGAGTGTTGGAAATACAAGTATCGTTTAAAAAATCATCTCATAGATAAGTGCCATCGTAGTTAAACTACTTGGTTGCTGGGGATAGAATAAGGACATAATCCAAGTGGCTTCACTTGCCACCACTGATTTTTCCCATTTATTGTACCTGTAAAGGACTCCAGTTCGATTGAATATGATGGAATTATTTCAGACTGAGTTGCTAGAAATAATCCTGCTCTGAAAATCCTGGAGATGTACTGTAACAATGTCCCCGTATTTTTAGTAAATTAGCAAATAAAAAAAGAGTACTTTGGATCCAGTAGAGAAAATACGCAAATAAACAGTACACCCATCAAGCCTTCTTACTTTTTTTTTTTTTTTTTTGAGACAGAGTCTCTCTCTGTTGCCATGCTGGACTGCAGTGGCGTGATCTTGGCTCACTGCAACCTCTGCCTCCTGGGTTCAAGCGATTCTCCTGCCTCAGCCTCCCAAGTAGCTGGGATTACAGGCACCCGACTAGTTTTGTAATTTCAGTAGAGATGGGGTTTCACCATGTTGGCCAGGTTGGTCTCGAGCTCCTGACCTCAAGTGATCCGCCCACCTCAGCCTCCCAAAGCTCTGGGATTACAGGCGTGAGCCAAGCCTTACTTTTTTATATTAATTTAATGTTCTTAGTTTTCACTGATAGTTAAATTTTATGTAGATGCTTGTCATGCCTAAGGTAGGAAGAAATATTTTCTGTGCAGGAGTGAAAATAGGCTAGAGTTCCGTTTAGTGTGTTTGTGTGGGGTTTTTTGCATTTTTGTTTCTTTGTTTTTCGAGACAGAGTCTCACTCTGTTGCGTAGGTTGCAGTGCATTGGTGCAGTCATGGCTCACTGCAGCCTCCACCTCCTGGCCTCAAGTGATTCTTCTGCCTCAGTCTCAGCTGGGATTACAGGCATATACCACCATGCCTGGCTAATTTTTTTATTTTTTAGTAGACACGGGGTTTCACCATGTTGTCCAGGCTGGTCTTGAACTCCTGATCCACCTGCCTCAGCCTCCCAAAGTGCTGGGATTACAGGCATGGGCCACTGTGCCTGGCCCCCCTTTTAAATTCTGAAACAGGATCTTCCTCTGTCACCCAGGCAGGAGTGCAGTGGTACAAACAGCTCACTGCAGCCTTGACATCCCTGGGCTCAAGTGATCCTCCTGCTTTGGATTCCTGAGTAGCTGGGCCCATGGACTCATGCCACCAACCCTGGCTACTTTTAAAAAATTTTTTGTGGAGGTGTGGTCTTACCATGTTGCCCATGCTGGTCTTGAACTCCAGGGCTCAAATGATCCTCCTACTTTGGCCTCCCAAAGTGCTTGGGGTGGCACCCAACCTAGAGTTCTGTTTTTAATCTTTATCATGCATGTAGCGTAATCAGGTTTTTGTATGGGGGCTTACTCATGGTATCCAGCTCAAATGAGTATTGGTTCTCTGCACTATCCTCAGTGGTCTTTGCCATTTTGGAGAGTATCCAAGAATTGTAAGAGACCCTTAGATACTCTGAGATCATCCAAAAGTATCTGAGAGTATCTGAAATATGTAATAAATCTATTTATTAATAAATGAGTAAATGAAATGTTTACTGAGTACTTAATATGCTTTAGCTAGTTGCAGTAAGTACAGCAAACAACATGAGTTTTATTAGGTGTTAGTAAAAGTAAATGTTATAATGTTGCTTTGGTTTTTATTATTAATAGATAGCATTAGTTATTGTTTTCTTTCCAAAAAAAACTGTATTGATAAAAAAATGTGTCCCTTCTTTATGAAGTAATTTGTTCCCCTTTTATGAAGTAATTCAGTGATCTCTTTATTTATGTATTGTAACCATATGTATGCAGCCAGAAGTTATTCTTCTCTATCCTCCCTCCCACAACTAAACAGCTTTGGGCAGCAGCATGCAGTTTTTTTGCTATTAAGTTTCTGTGAAGTAAGGCCAGAAAACTTTAAACATATTTTGACCAAGATGGTTTAGGAGTCTGGTTATGTCTCAATTTGTTCTGACTGGCTCAACTGAATAACATCTTGGATTTTCAAAGAAGTGTTGTGTAATGCATGTTTTTTCACACTTGAGCTCATACTACAAGATATTCTTAGGCTAATAAATGTATCTCCCACTCAGTGTAAAATAGAGAACTCTCAGTTTAGGAGAAGTCTCCCTACTCAGAAACTGGTCTCCTTGTCTTAGATTTTTACCAGGACATGGTAGATTCCTGTCTGTTTTTTCCTTCTGAGCAAGTTTGGACTTGCTCCCTCTTTTACTAGTTTTTGAAATTTTCCATTTAAAAAAATTAATTTTGTAAAAATTTGAAACAGTTTCCAACTCCGAAAAGGTGCGAGAACAGTACAACTGTCTTGCATCCCAAAGTTTTGGAGAGTAAGTTGCCAACATGGTGCTTCATCATCCTCAAATATGACAAGGAAATTCTCCTGTATAACCCAGCATGTATAATAAAATCAGAAAATTAACACTGACTTCTTACTACCACCTAATCCTCATAAGAGAGGTCTGTGAAAACTAATCAACTGACATAAAAAGAAAATTTGAGTACTGCATTGTAGAAAAAAGGTCATGATAATTCTCAGTTGAGAGGAGTATACAGAAAAATATGTACACTTAATGTAAACTGAATGGCAGATTAAGAGGCAGGAGAAAATGATCATGAAAATGGGGCTGCTGTCCATGTGTTTCTCTAGCAGTTCCACAATGTGTCTTCATTCACTTTGATGCTGAATACGTGAGCTCTTCTGTGATGGATCACTTGACCACTGGATAGCACCAGCCTTTGACTTTGCAGCTGGCCCTGGTACCTCTTCTCAAAGTCAGCTATTTTGGTCTTGTTGATCTGCTTCTTGATGTAGCTTCTGAGAGTTTAGTAATTCAGTACCATTGTAGAAATATCAGTACATCAAAAGGATTCTTTCATGTATGTGGGTTGCAGCTTCCCACTGCGGTATTTAGATGGTCTCACATGAATGAATGTCCAGCCTTATTGCTCTGTTGCTGAAGAATGAGAGAACTTGTTCTCTGTGATCAAATAGGTTACCTTTTCCCTTCATTTGATTCCTGAGCAAATAATCCTAAATAGAGTTCTTCATATAATTTTTCTCTGATTTATATTATGAAATGCCATTGTCAAAGTGGCATTATGTTGTGAAATAGATATGCTAAAGAACAGTTCTTCTAAAGAACAGAAGAAACTAAAAAACAGAAGTAAAAAGGCTTATCAATAAGGCTAGTTCTTTAAAAGAACTATTATAGGAAATCTTCATTTTAAAACTTTTCCTGGTAAGTTTTTAATGTACATGTTTATGTAAATGTGGATTAGCTTTAAAGTTTTTTGAACATTTTAAGAAATTCAAGAAAAAATTCACATATCCTATCACCATATCAAAATGGCTTAAGTTCTTTATTATTTATATGTGCATTGTGTAACAATTATAATCAGGACTTACTTATATTAAAAGTTATACATATAGATTCTGATTGTGATATATGTTCTTTAAGGCTCTTGCAGACCAGTTTGAAGATAAAACTACATCTGTATTGGAACGCCTAAAGATTTTCTACTGCTGTCAAGTACCACCTCACTGGGCCATTCAGGTATTTTTGTTGTTTCTCGTTGGGTATGGAAAATACTTGGCATTAGAAAGGTAAATGCATTATAAAATGATTTCAATTTATGTTTGAATTTTCAAATATTTTGCTGAAGATAATAAATGTATCTACCTGGCACTTCCTAACTACTTCAAATTGCTGTTTTGATTAAAGTGATATTAGACTCATAAAACATTTTTAAAAGAATTGAAAACTATATGAAATAGAATTCCAGAAATTAAATAATAGGAGAATCATAAATGCTTGCATTTTCAAAGTAACTCTTTTTTAAGGGATGAGGCCTTGCTTTATTGTCCAGGTTGGAGTGTAGTGGCTATTCACAGGTGTGATGATTGTGCATTAAAAGCCATGGCCCCCTGGGCTTAAGCAATCATTCCTGCCTCACCCTCCTAAGCAGCTGTGACTACAGATGTGTACCACCGTGCCTGGCTTTGAAATAATTTCTTATATTAAAATTATTTTGAGGACTTTCTGCCAAAGAATGAACCTTTTAACCAAGTTGTTTACAAAAAGCAAACAAAAGCATTTATTTGTTATACGTTATGTTGTGAGATACCCATGACTTCTCTCCTCTTCCTGAGGGTATGAGAATACCTACTGTAGCTCCTAATGCCATATGGTGGGGTGAGGATTCTGGCCCCTTGTACACATGGTTCTCCTGTATTATAGGTGTAGTTCCCTATTTTGTAAAATTTTAGCACTGAAAATAACTTAGACTCTGGTCCAGTTTCTTAATTTTACAGAGAAGAAATTGAGGCTCAGTGCAATTAGCTTTCCAGTGTTGATCATGCAAGTGTACATGAACTAGGTTTCTAGCTTCCTCACTTTTAATCTACTTTACCTCCTTTCCTTTGCTTTTCACTGGGTTGTGATTATACCAACTAATAACCACCAACTTTTACTGCGTACTTAGTATGATGCATACATTTTATTCTACATTCCACACACATTCTTTTATTGCAACAATTTTTTAAAATATCTGTTTTACACGTGAGGCAGCTAAGTCACAGAGAGGTTAAATGGAGTCAGATGGTGCCAGCCAAGGGATTACAGATGATTTATCTGCTATTGTCATTTTAATCAGCTCTCTGTCCTCTCTTTTATGGATCATACACATAGGTAGTGAGTTAGAATCATAAATGCTAATCCACCATCCAATTATTCAGAATCTCTATTATAAGACTTCTTAGAGTAGATTATATATTCTTAAACACAGGGTGAACTAGGAGGTTTATTATACATTGGAGTTCATTTTATATATTGAAGGAATCTTAGTAAAACATAACAGAAGTGAAAAAGCTTTATGATATCTCAGAAGGAATAGCTTCTTGATAAGCATGTGTCAACAGCTGGAATTTTTTAGTGTGTTTTTGACTCTGTGAAATTTGTTAGGTGCTTTATATTATGTGGCTTGGTGGATAAAAATTTCAGACTGAGCTATTATGATAGAATGTGTCTATTGAGGGTATTGCTTTTTATGATTTCCTGAACAGAAACATTAGGAAACTTGAATACTTTTCAAACTGAATTTAGGCCAAATGCTTATCTGCCTAGGAAGCTGTGGATTTCAGGATCTTCAGGTAGTTGGAGAAGGATCCTTTTTATTTAAGAAGTTAATTACTTTTTCCTGCATCATAGGGAATAACAATATCTTTATACATTATTTTAAAGATTGAGAAATAACAAAACTGTTTATTATAAAAAGATAATTAGTCTCTACCATTAACTAGCCATATCATCTTGGATGTCATCAACTTTTTTCATCTGTTAAATGAAGATATTGTACTGCTCACTGCATAAGCACTAAGATTTATTCTAGCTCTCATGGCTATGTTGAGGTTTTGAAAATGTCCAATTATATTCTCCAAAATAGCCAAATTCTCCTATTATATTTTCATGGGTTACTGATGTATTGAAGCATTCTCAGTATTTATTTTGAAAATATGTAGCTTATAATTTTTTAGTGTATTTTATTTACTTTCTGATATTGTCAGTCCTGGATTTTCTGGACTTAACTCTTAAATATATTGAATTTTCAGAGTAGTAAAAGTATACTTAAGAGAAAACAATACAGCTCTCACTAATATGAAACTATACCTTATTTGAACCTTATCTACTTTTTTAAACCTTTTTAATTTTTTTTCTATTTGTGCAGGTGTTAACACTTATAAACCACGGTATATTTGTTTTTAAATATGTTTAACCTTCACTGACCTTAACTCAGTTTGCTCTTTTTTATCTGCCAGGGACTGGGAAATTAGGTAGCTAAGTTTGTTAGAATGTGCTTAAAATAAATCTAAGTAGCTTTCAGTGAGAAAGAGCTAGATATGCCCTTAGGAATAAAATTCAGAAGGCCTAATGCATAGATTTTATGTCATCTCTGTTGACTGCTCAGAGTTTTAAAAATTAATGTGTTGGATCTCAGCCTTATAAATTAAAGATTGTTGTATATAGACTGTCTAGGTAAAAATAAATATTGATTTTTGCTTTTTAAGTTCTTAGAAATCATTGGATATATTTAGTATTTTCAACAGTTTCTATATTGTTTTTTAATTCCTTATACCCCTATAAAGAGGCTTGTTTTCTAATGTAAAGGTATGTATTGAATTATTGTAGAAATTATACATTTATTATAAGTAGAGCCCTAAAAAGGCAGATTAGGTATACCTGCAAGAGAAACAGGAATCTCTCTTTAAATCAAGAAGTGTTAATTACTTTAACTTGGTTTTTCTAGCGCCAGCTTGCAAGTTTGCTCTTTGAGTTGGGATGTACCAGTTCAGCACTTCAGATATTTGAAAAGCTAGAAATGTGGGAAGATGTTGTCATTTGTTATGAAAGAGTGGGGCAGCATGGAAAGGTACGTAATCGTCAAATCTGATGGACTGGTGAGAGCCTTCCTTCTGGAGCATCTTCTTATTTGTTTTGTTTTTCAAGCCCACTTTTGCCAGTATTCACTTATAGTCCTTTTTTGACTTTTTTCTAGAAAACTTTTAAATGTTTTCTCTGATTTGCTTTGGGGCAGATTATTTTATGTGTATGCATGGGTATGTGTGTATAGAAGAGGGAAGTGGCCTGAGATTGGGATTTGACATTTAAGAAAGACAAACAAGAGCTTTGAAGACATGGCATTTTGAGTTCCTTCCTTTACTCACCTTCTCTGGTAGGATGACTTCAAAGTGAAATAATTGGAATTATTTTAATTATTAGTGAGTTGCCTGATGATCAGATGCTGTGGGCCTCAAGGGAGGTTACCTGGAGAGAGAGTGAGAGCAGCTACCTCAATTTGTAAAAGAAAATCCAAAGTGTGTGGTGACCCCTCTTGAGGCGGAAGAGTTGTGAAGTGTGTAATGCACATTTAATTCTACCCTTAAATTGGGTCAGGAGGGAAAATGTTGCAATATTTGTATCTGTTATTAATCTGTTGTTTTTTTCTCCTCACACATGTACAGAATTTTAAGAAGAATAAGGGAAGCTCTGTATTGTCAGTCACTTTAAAAACTGACACATTGAAATCATATGTTAAATTTTGGATTAAAATTTTAAAAGACTAAGTTGAGTACACAAGCAAGCAGAGTAAAACCCACAAATTAGATCATTTATACCTACAGTCAACCTTTTGCCATCACCCTAAAAAAGAGCAGTAGTGGTTCAAGCATGTGTTTTTCTTCTTTCTTTCTTTCTTTCTTCTTTTCTTTTCTTTTCTTTTCTTTTCTTTTCTTTTCTTTTCTTTTCTTTTCTTTTCTTTTTCTTTCGTGAGATGGGGTCTAGCTCTGTTGCCCAGGCTGGAGTGCAGTGGCGTGATCTTGGCTCACTGCAACCTCCACCTCCCAGGTTCAAGCAGTTCTCCTGCCTCAGCCTCCTGAGTAGCTGGGATTACAGGCACCTGCCATCACATCCAGCTAATATTTGTATTTTTAGTACAGACAGGGTTTCACCATGTTGGCCAGGCTGGTCTTGAACTCCTGACCTCATGATCCGCCCACCTCGACTTCCCAAAGTGCTGGGATTACAAGCGTGAGCCATCACACCTGGTCGCATGTGTTTTTCTTAAATACCTTCCTAAGTTTTTTTATTTTAGATTAATAGTGAAAGTTACATTTCTTTCACTAATCAGTTAATGGCAGTGAAGATCTTTGAATTGTAGTGAATTAAGGAGAAACCAGAATAAGAACGAATTTTTCAGGTGGAAAATTATAGACTGGGCATGGTGGCTCATTTGTAATCCTAACACCTTGAGAAGTTGAGGTGGGAGGATTGCCTGAGCCCAGGAATTCAAGATCAGCCTGGGCAACCAAGTGAGACTCCATCTCTACAAAAAAGCAAAATTAAAAAATAAAAAATTAGCTGGGTGTGGTAGTGCATGCCTGTAATCCCAGCTACTTGGGAGACTGAAGCAGGATTATCACTTGAGCCTGGGAGGTTAAGGCTGCAGTGAGTTATGATCACGCCACTGCACTGCAGCCTGGATGACAAAAAAGATTATAGAATTAAAGTATTTTGATTCTGGGAAAGAACCCCGTAAACCTCCATTCTAGCTCCCTCCTTATAAATAAGGTAAGGTTTCCCTTACGATTTGCTTCAGATCACAAGCTGGTTATTGACTATTTATTTGGGAGGCAGTATGGCATGGTGGCTAAAAGCATAGCCTCTTGTCTCTGGCTGCCTGTACTCAAATGCCAGCCTTGCCCCATACTAGCTTTTGATATTGGGCAAGTTGCTTTAATCTTCCTTGTCTTAGTTTCTTCATCTGGAAGCACTTAACCTATTTGCCTCACAGGTTTTTGTGAGATAAGATATGTAAAGTACTTGCAATGTTGCTTACTTCATAATGTGACATGAGTGTTTGCTGCCATTACTTGCTGTGATTCTATGAGATGTTTTTCTTCATATTTTAATATCTCTAAGATTGGAATGTATTTAACAATTGATGGCATCTTCCATTTGCTGTAAGTCAGGTGGAGCTGTCCCGTCAGGTTGTCAATACCTGTGCATGTGAAAGTTACTTATAGTTATATTTAGGTCACCATTTCAGTTGAGTTGTGGACACAGTGTCAACACTACATTTGTTGTGTTTAAGTGCCATTTAAAGTATCTTCAAAAGGATTTCATTATGATTTGACACTGAAACAAAAAGTTATTGAATACAAAGAAAAAGAACCAAAGTAGAGAAATGAAAATTTGGTATTACTGAAATAAACATTTGCCATTGGAAAACATTTGCCATTGGATAAATTATCACAATTCCATTTCCTTTTCTTTAAAAGCAGCAACCAAGTGCTTTGTGGGAGCCAAGAAAGAAAGATACCCAAAAGTAGATGAAACTTTGTTTTGTACTGAGATGTATAAAGAAAGCTTGTCATTTAAAATGTCGAGCAATATATTGAAGGCAGGAAGAATTGCCACATTTTTCTGAATAGATTGAAAAATATCAAAGCAAACAAGAGGCATTAGGTTATAATTAAAAGCATTTTTTCTTTCTTTAACAGAGTTTGTCTTACAACTGATAGCGTCTCAAATTTGATGAAATGTAGTATTACATGTCTTCAGAGACTTAAATATCTTTTTAGTGCCAGTAGTCTGACACTAAAGTAGTACTCAGATGTTTAATGAAGGAATGAATGGATAAATGAATATCTTGACTTCTATTCTGATGTAGTTCCCATTCTTTACTGTGCTAGTCTTTTTACATTGGCCGAGAAATAAATAAGTAATAACTATACATAAAAATATGGTAGTGTTTGCCAGGCGCAGTGGCTCATGCCTGTAATCCCAGCACTTTGGGAGACCAAGGTGGGCAGATCACCTGAGGTCAGGAGTTCGAGACCAGCCTGGCAACATGGTGAAACCCTGTCTCTACTAAAAATACAAAAATTAGCCGAGTATGGTGGCAGATGCCTGTAATCCCAGCTACTTGGGAGGCTGAGGCAGGAGAATCGCTTGAACTGGGGAGGCGGAGGTTGCTGTGAGCCGAGATTGTGCCATTGTACTCCAGCCTGGGGGAAAATAGCAAGATTTTGTCTCAAAAACAAAAAACAAAACAAAGAGGTAGTTTTGAAATAGTAATTTTTGAAATAAGCAAGTTGGTAAATCACAAATACTCAAAGCATATTTTAGAATATTATTTTTAGAAAGTATGGAAAGATGAGACTTTCCTTAATTGCAGGAGAAAAAACATATAATGAATCCAGCCCCTTCAGAGAAGGGATTTGACTATGTACACCTAAGTAGTTGTGATGATTATTATTTTTTAAAATGTGCACATGACCTTGTAAGAAATTGTCTGTAATAATCACAAATGCCTCTGTTTCTAAATCCTCTAGAAAATATTTAAAATTTTAGAAATGTGTAGTCGTTCACTTTAAGTTTTTTGTGAGTTTTAGCCAAATACCCCCCAAAATCTTGATTTTAAAAGTTGATTTTATGTATTTCATGTAACCCATAAAAGACCTCCTTTGTTGCAGTGAGCCAAGATCGCGCCACTGCACTCCAGCCTGGCGCCTGGCGACAGACCAAGACTCTGTCTCAAAAACAAAACAAAACAAAACAAAACAAAACACCTCCTCTACCTGTTTCTCTTATGCTATATTTGCAGATTTTTTAAACCATAGACCCTAAAAAGTTTTGCTGCAAGTTAGAAGCAAATGTTTTATTTCTAAAACAGCCGAGATTCTTTTGGTATTTGGTCATTTGCCAGTAGTTGTCATCACATTTTGATTTAACTAGAAGTCTGTGAAATTTTAATCCTTGCATTTTATGCTTAATTGGCATAATTTATTTTTAAAAGGCAAATTTGGAGAAATGTTTAATTCTAATTATTGTGTTCTGGTGCTCATGTTTACACCCTGCTGTTGCAGGGTCTCAGAAATCCTAGCTTGGAAACTACCTGCATGCATTCTTGTTATTTAATGACCATAGGCAAAATAGCTAAGATTAATTTTGCTTGAACTTGGGATCAGAATTGGTTCTCATCTCATTTAGTTTTTAAAGTTTATCTGACCCACTTATATAAAGCAATTTCCCCTAGCTGATGGATGTATTCTTATTTTGTTGAGCAAATTTGATTCCTAATGAGAGACAGACTGAGCTGGCATAAGCTGCTTGTGAGGTGGGGTGGGGTGAAGGTGGAGGGTGAGGGGGTGGGGATAGATAAGGGTTGGGACCTCTCTTGCTGTCTCTGTTTCTAGGAAGCAAGGCTTCCCTGAGATGACCTGGTTGTATCTTTTATTATGCTACATTTGCAGATCATTGTAATCATGGAGTCTTAAAAAGTTTTCCTTTAAATTGCAAGTTAATGTTGTATTTCTAAATTTCTAAAATAGCTGAAACTTTTCTAAAACAGCTGAGACTTTTTTAGCAGTTGGTTTGGATTTCTTGTTTTGGGGCCTTTTTTTTCTAACATAGAGATTCTTTATACAGTTTAAAAGATTTTCCCACAAGTTCTTTCCCCATGCTATAGCCAGAATAGTTTACCTAAAGACAAATATGCCATGTCATTCTCAGGAATTTCTCTCTGTTTCCAGGGTTAAGTCTGAGCTGTTTAGAATGAGTGGCTTGCAGATCTGTCTGTCTGTCTATCTGTCTATCTATCAATGGAGTTTCGCTCTTGTTGTCCAGGCTGGAGTGCAGTGGCATGATCTTAGGTCACTGCAGTCTCCGCCTCCTGGTTTCAAGCGATTCTCTTGCCTCAGCCTCCTGAGTAGCTGGGATTATAGGTGCGCGGTACCATGCCTGGCTAACTTTTGTATTTTTAGGAAAATAAGGGTTCACTATGTTGGCTAGGCTGGTCTCGAACTCCTGACCTCAGGTGATCTGCCCACCTCAGCCTCCAAAGTGCTAGGAATACAGGCATGAGACACCACGCCCGGCCTCACGTTATGATCTGGCTCCTGTTTCCATTGCCAATTGCATTTTCTCCTTCTTCTTTTACCCTCTCCCCACCTTCCTACCTACTCTGTCATCCAGGTTGCACCTGAAGTTCCAGCAGAACTTTAATAATTTGAATTAAACTACTTGTAAGTTCTTGATTTTGCATCACTGTCTTACCTCAGACCTTTGTAATTATCTGTCTAGAATGTTTGTCTTGCTTTAGCTGACTGCTACTTATTCTTTAGGAGATTGGTTTCTACAGAGAGCCTTCCCAGATACTTTCCTCCCACATTTGGTGGTGCTGTCCACCTGTGTACTCCTATAGCACCCAAACTACACCGATGCCCCATTTGCTGGCTCATCTGATCTACTAAATGTAAGCTGCTTAAGAACCAGACCTGTTTCTATATTATTAACAGCTGTTGCCCCCGGAACCTAGCACAGTTCTGGCACATAGCAAGAAGTCAGTCATATTTGCTGGATGAGTAACTCGTAAGTGATCCCTGAATAATTATCTCGTTGAAGCAAATCTCCACGTAAGACACTCCTTATGGATGACTTCATGTGGCAGAAGATACTCCTCCAACCACTGCCTTACTCTTCTCTCTCCAAAAACAAATTATGAGATGCCCCGGCTCCCATTTGAGCTTTTTAACTTTGGAAGTAGAAATAGGAACAAACCTTCAAGAATTTTGATTCTTGCTCAGTAAATACTAAAGACAGTGTGAGCATATTACGATGTAATATTGTTTTTTTGAGCGCCTCATATGTACTGCATTCTTTATATAATTATAATTGTCATATGCTATTCATAACAACCCACAAAATATGGATTGTTTTTGTCACTTTACTGATTAGAATTACTAAGTAGCAGTTTTGGAATATGAGCTCGGACCTTTCTTTCCTTTAAAGCCAGCACCCCTTTCTCTACACCTGCCTCCCATAATGGTTATTGTTAATCCCTTAAAAATTGCTTATTAGCTTTGTAAATTGAAACCTGTTGTGCTCACTTGATTGAGAAAAATAGCAAAATAATTGAAAATACTCTATAAATTGGTAATGCAAATAAGAGATGATCAACTAATTGGATAACAAGGGCTGTTTTTAATTATTCTATTTTATTTTGGACCTGGAGTATTTACATTGGCTAATAACCTTAAAAAATCAAGCCAGAGCATGGTGTTGTCCCCATATAACTGTAATAAGTGAGTAGTGAACATTTGGCTCCATGAGAGAGTAAGTTGGAGTAGGCACTGCCACACAGAAGTCTAGCTGGGAGTGTCTGACGGGTGGGGCATAGCCTTTTGCATTTTTCACCTCTCAGTTGCTGCTCATAGAATAAGAATTTAGACTAGGAGCAAATTGCCATTCTGCTAAAAGGGTTGTTCTTGGTGAGAGTGAAACGTGGTTTGGAGTTCTGTCAGCTGTGCCCTGTCATCTTTATGTACTGTATTGAGGACACAGAGCACCTTTCAGTGGTCAGTCTCCCTGTCTTTGAGAACCAGCCTCTACAGTAAAATCAGAATCCATTTTTGCTCCCTGCTTTGAGGTAGAAGGCTAAAATTAGACTATGGCCAGTGTTTTGTGAGTTCCATGTGTGTGTGTGTGCACATTTAAAAAAAAAATCCTAGAGCTATTGCCTGTAGGCCAAATCTGGCTAGTCCGAGAACCTTAAATTCTTAGCCTGCTTTTTCTCCATTCCTTTGGAGCAAACTTGTATTTATTAAGCCTAATTTTGTTCTTCATGTAGTCCTCAAAGATACTCTGCATACTTGGTACCATCTCTAGTCTATGCTTATTTTTTCCCCTTTATTTTTTATGTGGAGGGCTTCCTATAGTTGTTGGTCTGCCAATATCTCTTCCTAATATACTGACCAGATGCAAGTTCTAATAAGAACCACTCTTAACACACATTAGAATTTTAATCTTTCCACTAATTCACAAAATTAAGGCACAGTTCACAACCAAAAAGGGTAGTTTGTTTTGATAATGACTTCTCACTCAAGTATGAATAATTTTCCTGAAATATTTTGTCTACCTTTTCACTGGAGGCTCAACTTAATTTTTCACCCGTATTCTTTACCCCAAACCCAAGGCTTCATCCCTGACAGGGTACTTCCTGGAATCCTAGTAGTGCTTAGGGTAGGATCTTCCTTCCCTCAAATCTCAAATTTCCCATATAACAACTTGCAGAAAAACCATCTCATCATAAATATAAATGAGCCCCAATATAGCATGTTTTCAATATATTAGTTCCTTTGCTTGCACATATCTGAAATTCTCAGTTACTTCTCAACACTGGGCCGTTTGATCAAAAAATACACCACCATGATGGGGAACACCTCAAATAGCCAAAATCCCCTTTTAGGCCATCAGTTTTGCTCCTCAGTGTTTATAGTCCTAAGAAGGGTTGTTTCCTAGTTATCATTATATGGTTAGAAGGGCATGTGAAATTTAGATTCTGCTATGTGACCTCTCTATTCACTAGGATACATTTTTTTAGGTCTATCTTAATTTAGTCATATAATGATATTCAATATTGATTTCAGCTAGAGTGTGTCACCTAAAGGAGTTCTCCCCTCATTCCCAAATGGGAAGGATCTTTTATGTCTATTTAGAATCTGAAAGACCTTAGAAAATACCATCAGCCCTTTGTGACTTAGTATTAGTTCCAGTTGAGTTCATCCAATGTTTATAGACTACCTACTATGCCTACCATTTGCTGGCTAAGGATATTCCAAAGATGACTAATAGAAAAGCTTCCTCCCAACACAGTTATCGTCCAGTATGATAGATACACATGAGCAAATACTTTAGTATGACAGTGCTAAGATAAAAGTATGTACAGATTTCAAATTCTGTGTGGCTCTCATATTTACAGCTACATACTTCTTTCTCTGCTGTCCTGTTCTGAAACAATTGTCCCCTTGGTTTGTATCTTGCATAGATTCCTTTCTGAGACTTCTAGGACTCCTGTGATTTTCCGTACTTTTATAAAAATCTGATGTTTGGTTGAAATTAGCTTTATGTGAAAAAATTTAGTTTCGATCTTCTACTATCAGTAGTTTTTTTCTCTTTGACCTCACTTTCTTGGTTCTTCTTAGCTAAGTTTTGTAATCATCTACTTAACAGTTGACAACAGCAATTTTTCTGTTTTTGGAGAAACTACACAGTTGACCAGTGTGATTATTTATGGAAAATATTAATATTCCTAGAAGCTCTTTCAAGTCCCCTCTTCCTAGAGGTAGGGCAACCTCAAATGTCTTGCTTTCCAGTCTGGTTTTCTAATGGAAGGAGTTGAGGAAGAAGACAAACAGTTTAGGGCTTACTGTGTGCCTGGGAAAATGCTGTGTACATTTTACATCCGCTTCTTTCAACCTCTCTGAGGTAGGTAAGCCAAAAATGAAGAACAGACTCTCAAAATGTTAGTTTAATTTGTTCATAGTCGTACATTTTGTAAGTAGATTTGATGTTTGAACTATCTGATTAAAAACACATACAACCATAGCCAGGTGTGGTAGCTCCCACCTGTAATCCCCATGGTGCCAGAAGTTCGAGACCAGCCTAACATGGTGAAACCCCATCTCTACTAAAAATACAAAAATTAGCCTGGCATGGTGGTGGGTGCCTGTAATCCCAGCTACTCAGAATGCTAAGGCAGGAGAATTGTTTGAACCTGGGAGGTGGAGGTTGCAGTGAGCTGAGATCACGCCAGTGCATTCCAGCCTGCCAGCCTGGGTGACAGAGTGAGACTCTGTCTCAAAAAAAAAAAAAAGCACATATATTCTCACAGATTTTCTTGTGGTTGGAAGTCTATATAATTATGCAAAACAATTTTTTAGGGATGCGTTAAAACTCTTCTGGTTGTAAAATAATTAACACAAACTAGCTTAGGTAAAAAAGGAAATTTTATTGGTTTGTGCGACTGAAAATTCTAGTAGACCTTGCATGAGGGCTCATGCAGAGGCTCAGATGTTATCATCAGGACTTTTTGGCTCTCTCCATGAGGCAGACATGGTGGCCACAGGAAGCCCAAGTTTAGTAATCTTAGTGGAAAAATATAGTCAATTCCACGTCTCTAACAGAAAGATTCATTGGAAGACTGAAGGGCTTGAGTTATGTGCCTTCTGCCCTCTCATCTGATAGGAACTATCTGGACCATACATACAGTGGGTTTTCCCCAGGGAAGTGGAGTTCAATTATCAGAAGATCAGGGAAGGGTTGCTGAGCAGGAAAAAAAGCAACTGTGATGTCCACTGTGGGGTGGGAATTTAATGACCTAAATCTGAAGTTGCAAGCTGGCAGCTTATGGATGAATATAGGCCAGAGAGGCAGTTTGTTTGCTTTACAGTGTTTTGAAAAAAGAAAAAAAAAAGTAAATATTTTTAGGCTATTTCATCTAAAAAAAATCTAGATTTCTTGGCCTCTCTTAAAGAATTGAAAGATGTAGAAACACTGGGCAACCAGAGTCCCAGTTCGGTGTCCTAACTGGCTGGAGTTGAGCAGTGGCTCTTTCCTTCAGATGCTTACCTACGAGCCCACTATACTCATTCTCAAGAATTGGCAAGAATCTCTGCTTATTTGAGGGTATGACCCTTGCTCTAAACAGTGCAGGTTTCCCTAGTCAAGTAAACAGTGGGTTATTCTGGCTGTAATTATAGGTTCTGCTTGAGTCTTGGCTGACTTAGTTTTATGCTGAGATTTACTACTTATGCATAGTCATTGCCAAAAAAAATTGCATAAAATTAACAATTAGTTGTGTGGAATAACAAAATAAAAGAGATTGTTGAAACAGATTTGCATGTTTGTAGGGCAGGGTAATGGTCTTTGGGGTTTGCATCTGACAAGATTCTTGCAAGCTCTACAGGTTCATTGCAACCATTTGCCCATTTAAATATGTTTTTGTTGTTTGGAGAATGTATTTTTATCCTTTTTAATAGACATTTAGATGGAAAGTTTCTTGCGTCCTATAAGAATGCACATCTATATATTCCCACTGGAAAATAGTAACCCATAGCCAGAAATTCTAAAGCTTTTACATTCTGTGAAGATTTCTGGCCATTCACATTTTGATGTTGCAGAAGTGATGTTACGTAGACCCTGGTCCTTTATTTATGTTCACTGGGCACATCTTTTGTAGCTCATTATTTGGTAATAAATTATGTAAACTGAGTGAATAAGTGGAGGAAGACAGAGAAAACATTTTGGAAAGAGTGAAGAAGACTGAGGAATGTGATATGACTAGCTGAAGAAAGGAAATACTGAAAGCATTGCCCTCGAGAAAGATAATTTTGTTGGCAGAAAGAAGAGGTATAAGATCTCAAGGAGAAATAATTAACTTATCTAACACAAAAATGTGGGATAGAATATGAGGAAAGAGGTCAGTTCAGACCAAGCAGGGTGACTGCTCTAGCATTTCTCACCTTCTCTGCAAAGTTATACCCTCTGGCTGTTCAGACCCAGCTTGCAGTGAATATGATGTCCAGAAAGAACTGATATTGCTGAGTAGCAACAAGTTACACACCATCCACTATGTTCCTCATTCTTAAAAGAGCTGTGGTAGGTGGGAGTTGGTGGAAAAAATATATGAAATCTTGAGTACCCTAGCATTTCCAAATGTGAAGATTTTCCTGATTATGATTTAATTTTTCACTTATATACAGAAGAAGCTTCTTGACTTAAAATGGGGTTACCTCCCAACAAAACCCATTATGAGTTGAAAATAATTGTAAATCTAAATGCATTTAATATGCCTAATTTACTGACCATCATAGTTTAGCCTAGCCTACCTTAAATGTGCCCAAAACACATTAGCTGAAAGTTGAGCAAAGTAGTGTAATACAAAACCTATTTTGTAATAAAGTGTTGTGTATCTTGTGCAGTTTAAAGTGAAAAGCAGAATGATTATATGGGTACTTGGCGTACAGTTTCTGCCAAATGCGCATTGCTTTTGTACCATTGTAAATTTAAAAAATTGTATGTCAGACCATCTTAAGTTGGGAACTGTTAATATTTATTTTGTCTTCTTTGCAATGGTTGCAGCATACCAGGTATTGGACTCTGGTAAATCTTCACAATCTATAATATAGTATAGTTTGAAGTAGAATAAATATTTGTAGAATGGTGTTTTTAACCAAGCAGATTATTTGAGAGTATGGTTTCATGTCTGAGCTTTGGATCCTATTTTCAGTGTAGGATACCTGGGGAGTATAGTATTTCCCTCTAATACTTTTTATTTCTGTAAGATTGGTAGTAATGTCTCTTCTTTTCTTTCTAATTTTAGTGCTTTGATTCTAAAGATTTAACTTTTGGTTTGTTGATTTTCTCTATTATTTTTTGATCCTATTTATTTATTTATTTGTATTTTTAGTAAGATGGGATTTTGCCATGTTGGCCAGGCTGGTCTTGAACTCCTGACCTCAGTGATCCACCTATCTTGGCCTCCCAAAGTGCTGGGATTACAGGCGTGAGCCACCACACCTGGCCTCGATCCTCTTTTTTTAAATTTATACCATAATTTTTATTTCCTTTCTTCTTCTTGCTTTGGATTTAGTTTGCTGTTCTTTTTCTAGTTATTTTTGTTGGAAGGTTAGATTATTGATTTGAGATCTTTTTCAATATAGGTATTTATAGGTATACATTTCCATTGAATCAGGCTTTTGCTACATCCCGTAAGTTTCAGCATATTTTGGTTTTGTTTTTATTGATCTCAAAGTGTTTTTAATTTTGTTGTAATTTCTTCATTTCATTGATTATTTAAGAGTATTGTTTAATTTCCACAAAATTCCTTTTGTTATTGATTTTGAATTTTATCCAATTGTGGCTGGAGAACATACTTTATATGACTTCAGTCTTTCATATTTGTTGAGACTTGTTTTGTGGCCTGTCATTCTGCTTTTGGCTGGAGTTTTCATTAAATGTCTGTTAGATCTACTTGGTTTATAGTATTATTCAAATCTACTTACATCTTTTATGTAGTTATTCTGTCCATTTTTAAAAGTTAGGTATTAACATCTCCAGATATTATTGTTGAATTATCTGTTTTTCTCTTTAGTTCTTTCAGTTTTTGCTTCATCCAATTTGGAGTTCTTTTAGCTGCACATATGTTTATGATTGTTGTATCTTTCTTGATGGAGTGAACATTTTATCATAAAAATATCTCTTTGCTCTAACAATTCTTTTTCTTTTGAGATGGAGTCTTGCTCTGTTGCCCAGGCTGGAGTGTAGTAGCGTGATCTCGGCTCACTGCAGCCTCTGCCTCCTGGGTTTCCAGTGGTTCTCCTACCTCAGCCTCCTGGGTAGCTGGGATTATAGGTGCACGCCACCACGCCGAGCTAATTTTTGTCTTTTTAGTACAGATGAAGTTTCACCATGTTGACCAGGTGGGTCTCGAGCTCCTGAACTCAGGTGATCTGCCCGCCTCAGCCTCCCAAAATGTTGGGATTACAGGTGTGAGCCACTGCACCCAACCCAAGTTATATTCTTAATGCTTGTACTGGGGATTACTTAAAATAGTGATTTTAAGTCTTTGTCTAGTAAGTCTAATATCTGGGCATCTTCAGGGATAGTTTCTGTTGATTGCTTTTTCCCTGTATAAACATATTTTCTTGTTTCTTTGCATTTGCTTGCCCCAACTGTTATTTACCACCTCAGGCAGCTCTAAAATTAATTAGTCATTTCTAATTGTTTTTTGAAAGGCTTTTCACTGGACAAGCTTAGAATAAGGTCAAATAAAGATAGCCTTGCAAGTGATTTTTTCCCGGGAACCACTAGACGGGGCATATTATGACAGTTTTCTGGGAATGCGTCTTTAAAGGTGTTTCAGACCCATTCTGCTCCCTCTGGTGGCTCCCAGGCAACTAGTTTTCATGATGATTGCAGGTTGTTGGTTTTCAAGGCTACTACAGAACTGGAGAACGGGATTGGAATGGCGCAAGTTAAAATGCCACGAAGCTTTCTCTTCTTACCAAAATTTAGCTGTTTCTCTTGAATAAATGCTCCCTGTATTATTGCAAGTCTTTGGTAATTCTGAAAAAGTTGATTCTGACACTTCTGGCCAGTTTTCTGGCCGTTTTATAGTGGAGGGAATTTTCAGATGTCGTTATACCATTATGTTTGCTACTGTCGCCTGTGGAATAGTGTTGAACCTAGAATCAAGTTTCTGTTTTTTAACTTCGGGTTTTTTGGGTTGTGGGTGACCAGTTGACCAAGAAATCTAAGCTTTTATTTCCTTTTCTCAAAAATGGGCATGTTAATATATATACTACTTGGAATTATTGTACAGATTATATGAGATCATGCATTTAACAATGAACTGGATAAAAACTAACCTATATATTACTACCAAATGGAAGGATACATAAGAAGTTTAAAAGGTAGAAATGAAAAAAAAAAGATTTTGTCACTTAGACCTGTTTTATGAAAGCAGAGCCACTTTGAGTATGTTTGGGAATAAGGGGTTTACTAAAGGAGTTGAATCTTAACACAAATGTGAGAAGAGCTAGGGAAATGAAGGTACGGAAGGGGGAGTCAGAAGATCAGGGCAACAATCATTGACTAGTCCACTTGAAGCATTGGCACAAGTGGATAAGTCAGAACTTAAGAGAAATCCAAGAAGCCAAATACTTTCAGCCGTTGAAATGGGACCATGAAGGGGGAGGGGATTGTGGAGGCATCTATGGAAAGCCATTATATCTGTATAGCTACCAACCCTGTGTATCCACACAGCAAATGTCTCATGGGAGCCTGGGCTTGCTGTAGGTCTGCAGGGCCAGAAGTTGGAAAAAAAGGTAGACACACAGAACATGGGATCTGGGATCTGCAGAGCATCTCTACATGTTGTTCGTTACCATATTAGACCATGACAACTTTCCAAGAGTAAAGGCTGTTGCTTCCCTTCTGCCTTTCAAATCCTTAATCGGTTCTCCTGTGATGAACTCTAACATGAAATCAGAAGGAAAAGGGATTTTAGGAAACATAGTTTCCAGTTTAAGCAAGTTGACTAGCATAATCCAGTACATATGACTATGTAAGGGTTTAGTTGTTTAACTTGGGAATTTACTTATTTGGAAAGTAGCAACATACTAGCAGGTATAGATTATTCAATAGATTGTGTTACATAAAGAAGAGTTTCTGACATGGGGAAACTTTTTAAAAGTTTCTTCAAAAGGGGTTTAGATATTGAAGCATTCTTACAACATACAAAATTAAAGATTTAACTTTACAAACCTTGATTTGTATAATACATGAGTTCCTTAGAGGTAACATATCAAATGAATTTTTATAAATTCAACATTTTTCTAATAACAAGTAATAATATCAAGTGTATGATAATTTCCTACTGGTTTTCAGTTGACATTGGCACAGAATTTTTTAAAATCTTAATTTGTGTTTTGTTAGCGTGATGTCATCAAGGTCATGGGATGGTGAGACAATCAAAGTCCTTGCAGATTAAATCATATTATAAAGTTCCTGTAGTTCTAAGGCAAGATAGGACAAATGTGCTTCTCTCTGTGCTGGTAAAAGGCTGCTATATCTGGTGTTGTCTGGTTATTGTGTAGAGAAAAGCACATTTGCTGTATCAGTACCCTGCTTCCCGTATAATGATTTATTCCAGCAAAGAGATCATGTCCAGAACAGTAGTTGTAATTAGAGCCACCACTAGGTTAAGTTTATAATAATCTATGACATTTTCCAGGACCCATTTTTGTTTTGCTCAGTTTAAATGGGTAGGTTAAACCACACAGACACACACACACACAGACACAGACACACACACACACACACGGATGCACGCACACGCACACAGATATACACGTTTTTGATAGTGGCACTAACCTCTGGTTTACTAGATATGCAGTGTTGCCTTGAGTTTATTCTTTTAATGAGAAGAGGACATATGCTTCAGGGGTTTTTGCTTAACCCTTTATACTGTAGTTGCACTCATGAGAGGATTTGCTGATTGCTCCATATATCTAATTCACTGTGTATTCACAGTGAAGAGAAGAGAAGGGAACTAGAGAAGTTACCACCAGGTAGATTCAGAAGCGTACTGGGCCTACCAGGGGATGGACAGACTTTCATTAACCCACCCACTCATCATAGTGAAGTTCTGAGTCCCAAAGGGTTAATATTAAGAGCCAATCCTAAGCAGATGGGGTATTTCTAATTCCCTAGGATACAATTATTTGGCAAATATTTATGTTTACTTCTTTGGAAAACACTAGGGAAGAGCTATAATATATCATAATTTGTTATGTTATTCCGAGTCCTTCCTGAATGGTATTGGCTTCTTGTTTGTTTTTATTTAAAAGGCTGTGAGTCTTTGAAGTGACTCAAAGATAGGAACTGGGTGAGAGACAATGTCTTACAACGGAGACTCAGGTCAGGCATCTGGTCTCCAAACCTAGACATTTTTTTCTTTAATGTTATACACATCAAGTTTGAACTTCATCAGCTGCCCATTTATTTTGGAACTGAAGTTTCAGGATCGGTCAGTCACTACTTACGATCCATACTAGTCCAACCCTTCTAATTATCACTCTGGCCATGCCTATCGCAAATAACTGTGTTCATCATGCTTCCAGGTTCAGTGCTATCAGCAAGTCTCTCCCACCCTGGGTTCTAATCACCCTCATTAAAATCAGGAAGCCCATTTCAACAAAAGGACCTCCAAGCTTTTCCCCAGCCTACACAGAACATCTACCATAGCACTTTTCAAAAATCCTGGTTTTCCCATTTAAAATGTGAAAGGAATATCCCCTGGGCCCTGTTGGGGACATAGTTAGGGGTGGATGAGCAGGTTGCAAGTGATAAATTAACAACAGCCTTTTTGTTCTAAGTTGTTGGATGCCTTCCTCTACATTACACAAAGGAATTTCTGGCATCTCAACTTTGTTTAGTTTTGGCCACATTTGAGTCCAGATTTTAGTCAAGCAGTTGAGCAAATAATTTAGAACCATCCCCAGCTGCTTGAGTTAGCACTGTGATTCAAAAATTTCTGATGAATATCTTAATTCAGCCTGATTTAAATTATGATCCTTTTTCTCTCTGGTCTAGCATGCTTAGAATCTCTTTTACCATGTGGTCCGAAGGTTTTTCCTCTGTAAATTAACACAATCTTGCTGTTCTTCTTGCATGTTAGTTTATTTTTATGTCTGGGGGCAATGAGGGATGGAAGGGTGCAATCATTATGGTGTCTTTAAGCAAAGTATGACTAGTCTTATCAGATATACTCTGCTGGTATAGGAAACTTAGTAGATTTGGGGAATTTCTGTTATTTAAATCATCCCAAATGTCTCCATTGAAATTCTTGGATGTTGCTCTTTCGTAATCAATGCCCTCTTCAGCTCCTGGCCAGGATGAAGTAACTGGTACTAGACTTACCCTCTTTCTTGAAACAATGGTTGCAGTTCCTACCCACTTTCTTTAAACAATGTTTGCTGTTCCTGTTGCTGTGTAACCTTCTCAGAAGTTAGTGGCTTAAAACAATAGCAATCATTTGTTTCTCTCTCATGGTTTCTGTAAAACAGGAATTTAGGAAGGGTTTGATGGAGCAGTGGTCTGGCATCACTCATGTAGTTGCAATCAGATGGTGGCGGGACTCAGACACTTGGGGACTGGCTGGGCAACTCTCCTCATCTAATCTCAGGGCCTCTCAGTGGGATTTCTCCACATGAATAGGCTTGGGCTTCTTCACATCATGGTGACTGCAGTAGTCCTTACCAGGACTGCTTACCTGGCAGCTCAGGACTCCAAGCAAGGATTCCAAGAGAACCACCCAGAGGCTGATTGGCCTGTTATTGCCCAGCTTTGAAAGTCACATAGTGTTACTTTTACCATAGTCCCAAGCCCACCCAGAGCAATCGCTAAAGAATAATAAATGATATGTAACTGAAAGCCAGTAGAGAAAAATAAAATGGAAGACTAAAGCATACTTGATTAATCAAATCAAATGCCCTAACCTTTTTTTTTTTTTTTTTTTTTTTGGAGTTGGAGTCTCACTCTGTCGTCCAGGCTGGAGTGCAGTGGCTTGATCACAGCTCACTGCAACCTCCGCCTCCCAGGCTCAAGTGATTCTCCTGCCTCAGCTTCCCAAGCAGCTGGGCTTACAGGCGTGTGCCACCATGCCTGGCTAATTTTTGTATCTTTAGTAGAGACAGGGTTTCACTATGTTGGCCAGGCTGGTCTCGAACTCCTGGCCTCAAGTGATCTGCCCATGTTGGCCTCCCAAAATGTAGGGATCACAGGCATGAGCCACCGTGCTCAGCCCAAATGCCCTAACATTCACATAGAACTAGTGAAACTGGGCCAGGCATGGTGGCTTACATCTGTAATCCCAATACTCTGGGAGGCCGAGGTGGGCAGGTCACTTGAGATCAGGAGTTCGAGACCTGGCCAACATGGCAAAACCCCATTTCTACTACAAAATACAAAAATTAGCTGGCCATGGTGACACACGCCTGTAATCCCAGCTACTCTGGAGGCTGAGGCTGTGCTTGAACCTGGGAGGCAGAGGTTGCAATGAGCTGAGATCACTCCACTGCACTCCAGCCTGGGCGACAGAGCGAGACTCCATCTCAACAAAAAAATAAAAGAAAAGAAAAAATAAAAGAGCTAGTGAAACTGAATTCATTCTACATTGTAATACAGATATTGTGCAGGAGTATCCTATCTACCTTTGATTTTGGCTGTACCAGGTTGGTAGCTACAGGGGAAAATAAATTCTTTTAGATAATTGTAAAAGTTCCCTGGTTCTCTGACCTGGGGGATTTAAAACACTGAATGTCATTTGCTTTCTTTGAGCTGTCTAGTGAACTTGGACATAGCCAACTTACCTCACAGTTGTTATGTCCCTCATAGTCTCTTATCACTCAGTATGCAAAGCCATGCGTTAGGTAAGTGTCTTAGTTCTGTTACCATATATGATAATTGAAGTAATTCTTTCATCACGGGATGTCATGGACTACCAGTGTTTCACCCCCTCATGATCACTGCAGGCTGTCTGTCTTCAAACCCAACCAGATCAGATATCAATCACTCATTTCCGTTTTTCCCAGGAGTACATTGCCTGCAATCATTTCTATACCCAGTTACTATAATGGTCATTGTTTAATTACAGACCACTATAGAACACTGTCACTGGCTAAAGCAGAAAGGAATTTATTAGGTGAATTGGCCTTCAGAATTTCTGGGATGATGTGGGTACTATACCATCCATGCTAGGCTGTCAAGAGAAATGCCTTCGACCACATGGTAAGATGTTTTCAACAAAAATTCTGCTGTGGCTACAGTCTGTGGTTGAATACATCTCTTTATAGGTGACTAGAGTTATAGTTAGATATTTTAGTAGCTATTATATTTATGTATGATGAGAGGAATTACATGGATTATATTCTAAAACTTTTTGTTTCTTTTGATTATTTGGGACTTAAAAATATTTTTTCTTAGAAACTGTTTTGTTAATTCCAGTTTCACTTTCAGACTAGGTCTAAAAGCATACATAACCCATTGTGTATCAGAAATGCAGAGGAGCCGACATCCAAAGACACTTTTAGAAGCACACTCCTCTTTTAAAAGATTTCACAAAAATTAGACTGCTTAAGGAGTATAGATATTCCCATCTAAAGAAAATCAAATATACAGACTTTCAGATTGCCAACTGATGTATGTTAGGGACTTTAAAGTCTCATTTTAGCTACTAAAGGATGGCTTTCCTGGGTATATATGTCCATTTTAGCAGTGGCTATCTTAGCATCCTTGGCAGTACCACTGCTATTTACTTGATGGTGTGTGTGTGAGTACTTCTCTCTAGACCAGCCTGCTTCTCACTCTGTATTGAAATTTATCAGAAATGGGATGGTGGACATGGTGGTGGGAGGGAGTTGAGGAGTGGTGGCAACAAATATGCAATTAGCCTGAGTGATGAGGTAGCTCCAAATTGTGGACATATGAGAATAATGCCTAACCCTGTGCAATATATTGAGGATGATTTTTTAATTTCTAAAGTGAATGGGCTGTCTAGAATCAGATAGGTCTAGTATGGGCAAGTTTTATCTGTGAGGTAGGATGTACTTTGGTTAAGAGGTAGGTGTTAAGCAATGCCTATTAAGTTGTATATAAACTTACATAAAACTTAATAGGCATTGCTAAAAACCCCTCCTTTATAAATTCCTCAGCAATCCCAGATTCCCCAACCTTACCATGTTGAAAAAGGAAAAACATGCTTTTCATTGTCATTGGGTAGAGGTGAATGAAAGGTACTGATCTAAAAAATGATTACAGTGGTGACACCTGGAGCAGGTACTGGGTCCACCTGATATCATGAAGTAAACCTCTCTTCTATGCCTTTCCTTGAGGACTCCAGAGGGCCAGTAAAGCAGTGTTCTTTTATTCCTCATTCCTTTCTTTTACTTGCACCTTGGAGGCATACCTCTTTTTATTGCACTTCAGTTTATTGCACCTCACAAATACTGCGCCTTTTACAAATGGAATGTTTGTGACAACCCTGTGTTGAAAAAGTCTGTCAGCACCATTTTCCCAACCACACGTGCTTACTTCATGTCCATGTCAGCATTTTTTAGCAATTAAGCTGTGTACCTTTTTTTTTTAGACATAATGCTGTTGCATACTTAATAGACTACAGTATAGTGTAAAAGCAACTTTTTTTTTTTTGAGACAGAGTTTCACTTTTGTCACCCAGGCTGGAGTGCAGTGGCCCAATCTTGGCTCGCTGTAACCTCTGTCTCCTGGGTTCAAGTGATTCTCCTGCCTCAGCCTCCCAAGAAGCTGGGATTACAGGCACCTGCCACCATGCCCAACTAATCTTTGTGTTTTTAGTAGAGACGGGGTTTCACCATGTTGGCCAGGCTGGTCTCAAACTCCTGACCTCAGGTGATCCACCCACCTCAGCTTCCCAAAGTACTGGGATTACAGGCATGAGCCACCACGCCTGGCCTAAAACAACTTTTATGTACTCTGGAAACCAAAAACTTTGTGACTTGCCTTATTGCAATATTCACTTTATTGCTGTGGTCTGGAATCAAACCCACAATATCTCTGAGGTATGCCTGTATTTATTTTGTATTGGTCCTCTTAGCCTGTGTCCTTGATGTATGAAATAAGAAACTACAAATGTTGGAAATAAAAATTTGGATTGTGTGAGATTTGAGATGTGTATGTGCTAAAAAAAAGTAGCAATTAATCACTCTGAAGCAATTTCATTGTTTCTAGGCAGAAGAAATCCTTAGACAAGAGCTGGAGAAAAAAGAAACGCCAAGTTTATACTGCTTGCTTGGAGATGTCCTTGGAGACCATTCTTGCTATGACAAGGCCTGGGAGTTGTCCCAGTACCGCAGTGCTCGTGCTCAGCGCTCCAAAGCCCTCCTTCATCTTCGGAACAAGGAGTTTCAAGAGTGTGTAGAGTGCTTCGAACGCTCGGTTAAGATTAATCCCATGCAGGTTAGACAATTCATAACCCCCTGCTGCTCTCAACACTGTTCTTTGGGTTTGATCTTACAGAAAGAGTACCCATTTTCTTTTCTTTTCTTTTTCTTTTTTTTTTTTTTTTTTTTTGAGATGGAGTCTTGCTCTGTCCCCAGGCTGGAGTACAGTGGCTCGATCTCAGTCACGGCAACTTCCGCCTCCAGCCTTCAAGCAATTCCCTGCCTCAGTCTCCTGAGTAGCTGGGATTACAGGTGCGCCACCACACCCAGCTAATTTTTGTATTTTTAGTAGACATGAGGTTTCACCATGTTGGCCAGGATGGTCTCAATCCCTTGACCTTGTGATCCGTCCGCCTGGGCCTCCCGAGGTACTGGGATTACAGACGTGAGCCACCACGCCTGGCCATGAGTATCCATTTTCTAACCTGATAACTGGTAAGTTTGTTTTTGACAGCTAAGACCTTAGTCTCTAATAGGCTTCTTGGTTGTTGCAAACTTGCTTGTTGCAAAAATCAGACAGGTAAGGTTTGTTTAAATTCACTTTCTATTACTTTAACTTTCTGTTTCATGTTGTTATTTTTTTTTTCCCTTATCTGTCCTTAACTGACATACAGCTATTAAAATTAGGTACAATTTTGAACAGATATGTTAGGAAGAAAATGAACATGAGATAAAATTGCAGACAGCTTAGGACTTTGCAAGTATTTGCTGAAATCAGTAATGAAAGAAAAGCCTTTATATAAATAGGATAACATATAGAATGAATTCTTGATCATTTTAAGAAAAATTTGTATTTATATACACACAAATAAATTTAAATGTTTAAAAGTTTTTTAAAGGTTTGAAAAAATAGTACAAAAGGGTCTGCATCTTTAAACTAAGTGACATGATAAATCCACAGGAACGGATCTAATTTTGAGCGAAAAGGGATTAACCTTATTTTGTATTTAATGATATTCAGTTATCAGAATGATTTTATTATTAGAAATGGTCATTTTTTTCTACCAAACTTTATAACTGCCTTCCCATTTCACCAATCAAAGGTGCATATAACTGTCAATCATGGCTCTTGAAAAACATGCACACTGACTTGCTGTAATCACCAATTAAAATACGAACTTATAATTAGTGACAAATGTTTACCAAGCACTTACTGAGATCCAGGTAACTTATTAGGCATTTTGCCAGTATTCGAATCCAGATGGTCTGACTCGAGCCTACATTGTCTTTTTTTCTTTAATTATGGTGAAAAACATAGAAAAATTACCATCTTAACCATTTTAAAAAGTACAGTTCAGGGCTGGGCGTAAGGCTCATGCCTATAATCCCAGAACTTTGGGAGGCTGAGTTGGGGGGAATCACTTGAGCTCAGGAGTTTGAGATCAGCCTGGGCAACATAGTAAGACCTCGTCTCTGAAATAAATAAATAAATAAATAATAAATAAATGAAAATGAAAGTACAGTTCAGTAGTGTTAAGTATATTCACATTGTTGGGCAACCAATTTCCAGAACTTTTTCATCCTGTAAAACCAAAACTCTATACTCATTAAGCAATTCCCTACTTCCCCTTTGTTCTCCACCCTGGCACCTGCAACCACCATTTACTTTCTGTCTTATGATTTTAACTACTCCAGGTTACTAACTTGTAAAAGTGGAATGATACAATATTTGTCCTTTTGTGACTGACTTATTTCACTTAGCTTAATGTCCTGAAGGTTCATTCAGGTTGTAGCATGTGTCAGAACCTCCTGCCTTTTTAAGGCTGAATAATATTCCATTCTGTGTATAGACTTCGTTTTGTTTACCCATTCATCTGTCGATGGACACTCGGCTTGCTTCCACCTCTTGACTGTTGTGAATAGTGCTGCTGTGAACATGGCTGTGCAGAAATTGTCATTTTTGAACTGGATAACTGAGGGAATGCCTTTTACATTGAAAACATCAGAAGTGTGTTTTTTATGACAGATTGAGCTAATTGCTTACTTTCCTTCCTCTGGATGGTGAATATAATTAGAACCTTCTAAATCAGTTAAAAAGCTAGGAAAGAGAGTAGGACGGATCTAAGTACAGAATATCAGCAGAAACTAATGTATTTGACAGCAACGATGCTTAGAGTATACTTAGGAATTGGTTTTTGTTGACAGTTTGCTCTAACTCATTGGCTCTCAACTGGGGATGATTTTTGTTCCCCAGAGGACACTTGGCAACTTACGGAGTCATTTTTGGTTTTGACAATGGGGCTGTGTGGGGATATGTTACTGACATCTAGTGGGTAGAGACCAGGGATGCTGCTAAATGTCCTATAATACACAGCACAGCCCCTACAATAAAAATTATCTGGCCTATCATTTCACCGTTGCCATAGTTGAGAAACCTTCCTCTAATTTGATTATCACTCTGTTTTTTTATTTTTTGGTTTTTGGTAGAAGGGAGAACTCACTCAATTTTGTTTTTAAAATTTTACTTTTCTGGAAAACTGTATCATATCCTTGCATATCTTAGAAGCTTCTGCCTAAAGTTTACCCTAACTGCAACTCCCTTATGAGTGGGGTGAGTTCCCACCCTTAGCTTACCACAGTCTCAGTTAAATCAGTGTCAGTAACCTCACAGACGTGAATTGTTCTCTGCAGGCACAGTCTGTTCTCAGCATATTAGCATTATCCTTTTCCTTCTGCCTCACTGGCAGCTCCTCAGGCTCCCTTGCTGGTTCCTAGGGATGCCCTAAAGGCTTAGTCCTTGGACCTTGTCTTTGTCTGCACTTTCTTGATTTCATCTAGTGCTGGAACTTTTAAGTTCCAATGTACACTGACAACTTCCCAGATTTTATTTTCACTCCTGTCTTCTCTCCTGAACTTGACGCCAGTACTTAACTGTTTACTTGATCTCCTCATTCCTCACTCCAACTTTACATTTCCAGCATCTGAAGTGTTCTCCCCATTCCTAATCCCTCTTCCTCCCAGGCTTATCCCTATCCCTATAATAGCAACCCCATCCAACCTTGTAGTCATGCTTAATTCCTCTTTCCCGTATACCCCACATCTAATTGATCAGCAAATCCTAGCAGATCTGCCTTCAAAATATGTCCAGAATCAGACTCCTTCTTACCAGCTCCTGCCATCCTGGTCCAAATCCCCATCGTTTCGCGCCTGATTAATTATGTTACCTCCTTATTGGTCTTCCTGCCTTTCTCCTTGCCCATCTGCCTATTCTCAAAGGACATCCAAATTTATCTTTCAAACTCAGGTCAGATGTCATCAATACTGTCTCTTAATGGCTCTCAAGGCTTTCCACAGAAGAAGTTCCTGGCACTTTTTCTCCCTCCTTCCTCCAATTCTGCCCTTTTCTTATCCCACATTGCCCTCTTCGTTCTCTGAATATGCCAGGTACATTCCTGCCTCAGGATCTTCCTCTTGCTCTTCCTCTGCCTGGAATGTCCTTCTTCCAGATATATGCATACCTGGCTCCCACCCTCATTCAGGTCTACTTGAAGCTCACTTTCTCAGAAGGGCCTTCCATTATCATTGTATTTGACATCATACCCCCACCTTATACTCCTAATTTTCCTTCCTTGCTTTATTATCTTTTTCCATAGCACTTACGTATAGTTTACTTTTTTAAAAAAAATGTTTCGTTTTGTCTTCACTAGAATGCAAGTCCCATGAAGATGGTAATTTTCATCTGTATGGTTTGGTTATGTTTTCCTAGTGCCTATAAAAGGGCCTTGTACATACTAGGTATTCAATAAATATTTGTTGAATGGGTGAGTAAATAGTATCTTCAGCTACTTTTTTTCAGCGAAATATATACTAATGTGCCTGTACATAGCACTGAGCCAAAGAATGCAGACATAGCAGCAGGTCAGCAGATAGTCCCATTTGTATCTTGGCAATCTCGTGAAGCAAACACAGAGCTAGCTAACAGTATGATACATCAAAGAAATACCTAGCAATTTATATGTAAAGCACTAGTTATATAGAGGCCAAAGAGAACCTTTCTGCCTTTGTTGGACAAGGAAGAGAGTATGTCGGAGTTGGCTTTGAAAGACAGGACTTGAATAGGCAAAGGAAGGGCAGTGATGGGGCATTCTAGACAGGTGAAAAGTATGAACAAAGCTCTAGAAACACAGAGAGAAGGGTGTGTGTGTGTGTGCGTGTGTGTGTGTTGGAGGAATAGAGGTTTGGTGAAGAGGTTCGTTTTTTAGGGTGAAAGGAAGTGGGACAGTTACATTGGGAATGCTAGACTGGAGCTAGGTTATGAAATGCCTTCAATGTGAGGCTAAACCATTGGGTTTTTTATTGACAGCCATTGAAGGGTTGATTTGTTTGAAGCTTTGTTTCAAATGTAGGAATGTGGTGTGTAAAGAGGTAATTCAGGAATATTGTTTGGCAACACTGGCTGTGGGAGATTCTAGATGGAGGCTGAGTTAAGAGACTGTAGCAGTAGTCTAGTTTTTAGTCATGGCAATTCTTAGTGTGGGAGGGGCGATAGGAAGGAAGGGATGAAGTGAGGGAAGTCACAAGGGAGGACTTGACAGGGCTTGCTGTTCTCATTATATAATTTAGAATTAATTATTTACATAGACAAAGAAATGATATTTGCTCAAAGCAGAGTCACAGTATAAACAGATGTTATGTGAGAATGTTTTGCAGCTTGTCATATGAATCCAATTCAGGCAGGCGGTAAACTACGCCAAAATATGCAGGCATTGGATGCTACAATTGTACAGAACTACTACAAGATGCAAACTTCAACACCATAAACTCATTTTAACTTGTGAACCAAGTTTGAACTGTCTGGAGGGAGAACACATGTAGGTGTTCTCCTTTAAGACCTGCAATAAGGAGAAATAGAAAAATGGAATTTACAAAAATTCTATCCTCTTTTTTAGACATATCCAGAGAATTAGGTTAAATGACATTTAGGTAAACCAGAAGTGGTATTTGAATGGCTTTTGCACATCTTAATAACTTTCTGAAGTCAAATTGGTATAAGAATAGTTGTATCTGGAAAGAGTGAGCAGGAAAGAGGCTATTGTCATCTTTTAGATTTAAGCACATTTAAAAGTGAGAGCTTAAATAAAAACAAAGACCTTCTGTAATGTAATTGAGAGCTCAAGTTTAAAAAATGAGTGTTCCTATACGAAGTAGAAGGGTTTGGTCTTATATCAGGGATGGGATGCAAAACTATATACATTGTCTATGGTACATTCATTAGAGAACCAAAAGACATGTACCATTTATATTTGTGATTTGAAAGTTGCTACCTATTCACTTATACCCACTTGCTTCATTTTTGCAAGTGACTTCTAAAACTGCTTAAATTCAGCCTTAGACTTCTGAGGTTTGTGGGATATTGAAAGCTGAAGAAAATCCGACCAAATCTCCCAGACACAATTTCCCAGGCAGAGGCTAGAATTAAAATATACATTCTTATTTCTATTATTAGGTAGTTATTATTCCTGTTACACTCTGCTTTTATGCAAAAAAGTAAAAACAAAGAAACTGTTCAGCTATCAAACCAGTATGTGTAGCACTGAAAAAGAGAAACATTATGTCCTATCAGTTTTTCCATCTCCCACCTAACACACACACATTTTTCCTTTACTTTTGTCAATCTCTTCTACCTTTTTAAAAATTTATTTTTCTTAACCTCCTCCTCAATCAACTGGTCACTAACCTTTGTGAGATTGTATGATATTGCTGACAGTATATGTATAAGCATACCACAGAGATACTGTAGATTCAGTTCCAGACCACCATAGTCAAGTGAATATTATAATAAAGCAAGTCATGCGAATTTTTTGGTTTCCCAGTGCATATAAAAGTTGAGTTTATGCTGTAGTCTATTAAGTATGCAATATTATTATGTCTAGAAAGAAACCCTACATAAAATGCTAATGATCCTCTGAGCCTTCAGTGAGTTGTAATCTTTTTGCTGGTGGAAGGTCTTGTCTCAGTGTTGATGGCTGCTGACTGATCAGTGTGGTGGTTATTGAAGGCTGAAGTAGCTGTGGCAGTTCCTTAAAATAAGACAACAGTGAAGTTTGCCGCATAGATTGACTTTTCCTTTCATGCCAGATTTCTCTGTAGCATACAATGCTGTTTGATGGCATTTTAGCCACAGTAGAACTTCTTTCAAAATTGGAGTCAATCTTCTTTAAGCCTGCTGCTACTTTATCAGTCAAGTTTATGGAATATTCTAAATCCTTGTTGTCATTTGAACAGTGTTCACAACATCTTCACGAGGAACAAATTCCATCTCAAGAAACCACTTTCTTTGTTCACGCATAAGAGACACTTTGGGAGGCTGAGGCGGGCGGATCACAAGGTCAGGAGATCGAGACCATCCTGGCTAACATGGTGAAACCCCGTCTCTTCTAAAAATACAAAAAATTAGCCAGGCGTGGTGGTGGGTGCCTGTAATCTCAGCTACAGCCTCGGGAGGCTGAGGCAGGAGAATCTCTTGAACCCAGAAGACAGAGGTTGCAATGAGCTGAGATTATGCCATTGCACTCCAGCCTGGCGATAGAGTGAGACTCTGTCTCAAAAAAAAAAAAAAAAAAAAAGAGGCAACTTCTCATTTCTTCAAGTTTTATCATGAGATTGTGGCAATCCAACCACATCATCACGCTCCCCTTCTAATTGTAGTTCTCTTTCTATTTCTACCATATGTGCAGTGACTTTCTCCACTGAAATCTCGAACCCCTTGAAATCATCCAAGAAAGTTGGAATCAGCTTCTTCCAAACTCCTATTAATGTTGATGTTCTGACCTCCTCCCATGAATCAGGAATGTTCTTAATGGTGAATGTTAGGATGGTGAATCCTTTCCAGAAGATTTTCAGTTTACTTTGCACAGATCCATCAGAGGGATCACTATGTGTGGCAGCTATATACCCTTATGAAATGAGTGTACATCTTTATCGGAGCTCTTGTGTGGCCAGGTGCTATGTCAATGATCAGTAATATTTTGAAAGGAGTCTTTTTTTTTGAGCAGTAAGTCTCCACAATGGCTTAAAATATTCAATAAATCATGCTGTAAACAGAAGTATTGTCATCCAGGCTTCATTGTTCCACTTGAAGACCTCAGGGAGAGTAGGTTTAGGCTAATTCTTTAGGGGTGTGGGATTTTCAGATGGTGAAGGAGCATTGGCTTCAACCTAAAGTCACCAGGTGTATTAGTCCCTAATAGGAGAGTTAGCCTGTCCTTTGAAGTCAGGCATTGACTTCTCTCTAGCTATGAAAGTCCTAGTTGACGTCTTTTTCCAAAAGAAGGCTGTTTTGTCTTTCTAGAAAATCTGTTTAGTGTAGCCACCTTCATCAATGGTCTTGGCTAGATCTTCTGGAAAACTTGCTGCAGTTTCTCTGTCAGTACTTGCTGTTTGATTGTGTACTTTTTTTTTTAATCATGCCACATGATTTTTAATTATGCATAAAGATCTAACATGTCACCCAGGGACCGTTTCACCCACTGCTCTGTTTGGCCGCCAGTCTTTTGTCTCTCTCTTCAGCAATGGTGAGGCGGAAACCCTTTTCTCGGGGAAGAGAAATCCATGGTTTGTTGCCCTTGCCAATAACAAAAATATTGGAAAGTCGAGTGGCAAAGCTGTTGCCATTGGCATCTTTCACATGAACCACATCGAAAGATCCAGGGTGCCTCTCTCTGCTGGTAATCACACCAATTCTTCCCAGGTTAGCACCCCCAGTCACCATACACAGGTTACCAATGTCAAACTTGATGAAATCAGTAATCTTGCCAGTCTCCAAATAAATCTGAATGGTATCATTCACCTTGATGAGGGGATCAGGGTAGCGACTGGTTCGATCTTCATGAGTCACCAGATGAGGGATTCCTTTTGTGCCCACAAAGATTTTTCTCACTTTGCACAATCTGTACTTGGCCTCCTCAGGTGTAATACAATGTACAGCAAAGTGACCCTTGGTGTCATAGATCAGATGGAAATTCTCTCCTGTCTTATCGATACTGATGACATCCATGAATCCAGCAGGGTAGGTTATATCAGTTCAGACCTTGCCACCGATCTTAATGAACCGCTGCATGCAAATCTTCTTTACTTCATCTCCTGTCAGGGCATACTTAAGTCTCTTCCTTAGGAAAATGATGAGGGGGAGACACTCTCTCAACTTGTGAGGACCAGTGGATGGACAAGGAGCAAACACACCGGTCAGTTTATCCAGCATCCAATGCTTTGGAGCTGCCACCCGCTTCAGATGCTTCTTGGGACCATGAGCCATGGCTGCATTAGGAAAGGAAAGAGGACCTCCGTCTTCCGGTGAGCGTAGAAATTCTGATTGTGTACTTTTATGTTATGGGGATGGCTTCTTTCCTCAAACCTCATGAACCATCTCTACTAGATTCAAACTTTCTTCTGCAGCTTCTTCACCTTTCTCAGCCTTCATAGAATTGAAGAGAGTTAGGGCCTAGCTCTGAATTCAGCTTTGACTGAAGAGAATGTTATGGCTGGTTTGATCTATCTAGACTACTCAAACTTTCATAATATCAGCGATAAGGCCATTTCACTTTCTTATCACTTGTGTATTCCCTGGAGTAGCACTTTTAATTTCCTTCAAGAACCTTTTTTTTTGGCATTCATAACTTGGTTAACAGTTTGGTGCAGGAGGCCCAGCTTTCAGCCTATCTCTGCTTTCGACATGCCTTTCTCACTAAACTTAATCATTTGTAGCTTTCTTTTCTTTTATTTCTAATTGATACCTTATAATTATACATATTTATACATACATATTATACATATACATATACATTGTAATTATACAATTTTCTGTTTTGATACAGGTATATGTTGCATTATGATCAAATCAGGGATTTAGTGTGATGATCACCTTATACATTTATCATTTCTTTTTGGTAAGGACATTCAAAAGCCTCTCTTCTAGCTCTTTTGTGATCCACAGTACCTAATCATTTCTAGCATTTGATTTAAAGTGCGGGCTGTGGACTCTTCCTTTTACTTGAACACTTAGAGGCACTGTAGGGTTATTAATTGGCCTAATTTCAATATTGTTGTGTCTCAGGGAAGCGGGAGGCCTGAGGGGAGGGAGATGATAGGAGAGCAGCTGGTCAGTAGAGCAGTCAGAACGTACGCAATTAATTTCACTGTCCTATATGTTATGTATGCAGTTTTCGGTGCCCCAAAACAATTGCAGTAGTAACATCAAAGATCACTGCTTGCAGGTCACCATAACAAATGTAATAATAATGAAAATGTTTGAGAGTTACCAAAATGTGATGGAGACACGAAGCACACAGTGTTGGAAAATGGCTGATCTTGTTTTACTTGTATTTCCTTACTCTACCTCATATTGTTTTATTCCTTTTTATATATATATGTTTATTTTTGCAACAGGGTCTCACTCTGTCATTCAGGCTGGAGTGCAGTGGTGTGATCTCTGCTCACTGTAGCCTCCATCTCCTGGGTTCAAGCACTCTTGCTGCGTCAGTTACCTGAGAAGCTGGGGATATAAGCATGCACCACCACGCCCAGCTAATTTTTGTATTTTTTGTAGAGGCAAAGTTTCACCATGTTACTCAGGTTGGTCTGGAACTCCTGGGCTCAAGTGATCTGCCTACCTTGACCTCCCAAAGTGTTGGGATTACAGGCATGAGTCACCCTGCCCAGCCTCATATCATTTTAAAGCAAATCCCATACATCAAATCATTTAATTAAAAAAAATTTTGAGTATATTTTTCTAAGAAATAGGGAATTTTTAAAAACTTTAATATCATTACACTTAAAACGTCAGTAATAGTTTGTAAGACACTTTTGATTGAGTTTCTATTTTAATTGAATAAATTTATATTCTTTACTAGAATGGAATGTAATAGAGGCCTATGATTTAGCAGGATCTAAATTTGGTGAAACATTACAAAGAATCATAAATAGAGACAACATATTTGATAAATTTAGTCTTGTTAAAAATATTTGTTGAAGACAATTACCCTAAATCAAGCCAAAAGATACTGAGTATTTATAAGTTTTAATATTAACAAAGCTAAAATTAAGAATATGTTCTATTTAGCAGATGTTGCTCTGAGCTTACCCGGTATATCAGTATACTTAGAAAGAATATTTTCAATTAAAATTATTATGTCCCCTAGAAAAGAGTCAGTAAAAGCTTTCAACAGTTTTAAATGTATAAACAATGAATTTGACAATTAACAATAAAGAACAACTTTGAAGTAGCAGGTAATCTTACGAAAAAATTAAAGACACTAAGATCATATTGAAAAAATATATTTATTAGTAAAATGTCAATGACATGGTATTAACATCAAATATGACTAAAACACTGATTAAAATATATGAATGAATGCTCAGAAGAATTAATTTTAATTCTGTAATAGATTATGGAAATGTACAAAATTATAATTGTAGAGCTGATTAATGCTCCATTTTTAAATGTTCACATAATCAGCATTAAAAAATTTTTACTTTAATATAGTTTTATTTTTCAATAAATAATTTTATTTTTGAACATAATTTTTGAATAGAATCATCTTATAAGTCCCCTGATGGAGTAAAAAAATTATTGATCAACAGTTTGTTGGTCAACAAACAGTTTTTTTAAAACTGTGTAATTTAACTTATTTTTTTTTAATGCTCTGGTTCACTTTCAAAAGTGTTGCAGTTTACATTGTATTATGTGGTTGCCTAACTAAGCATTATCAAGTACTTGTATATCAGATATGGATGTGGTCATGAATTGTGCTATGTCAACCTATCAGCAGAGAACAGAGAGTTTCCGCTGGGAAATGATAATGCATAGAACTAGTTTTCAAAGGACCTTAAATGCCCTGTATCAGGATTATCTAACCCTGTGGATGTGGGAGCGTATTGTGGTTTTGAATTAATAAGTGATGTGACAAAAGTGGTATTATGGGAAGTTTAAATAAGGAATGAATATCATGCGTGAGTTATCAGTGGCTTTCGTGGTAAGCATGGGAAAGATAGAATGGCCAAAGCCTCATTGCAAAGGAAATTTTCTGGGACTTACTCATTGGGCTGGCAGTATTGAGGGAGACTTTGGAATCAGAGAGGAGGCCAGTTTTCTCAATTGTCTGATTAAAGAGGAGAATATCTCTATTGATAGCTGTAGGGAATTTAGGAGGAAGGGAAAGCATCTTTTGCCAGCAAGGTGATGTGGTTTTGGATGTTGAATATAAGGAGATGGTGCTATATTGTAGCAGAGATGGTTGCTAGTCCATTGGGGATAAAACCCCGAGTGAAGCCCAATGGTGAGGTCAGAACTGAGCTTGCAGATGGGGCTTTTCTCTGGAAGTTAATTGAAGCCATGAAAGTGAGTTCTTTACAGAAAACTGTGTTGGAAAAGAATAACAGGCAGTGTCCTGAGCTTTGGACATCTCTTGCAGTTGGAAGAGGCAGGAGAAATGGTACCAGTGAAATAGGAATCAGAGTACACCAGAGTCTTGGTCAGAGGGTTAGAAGGAAAGCCCAGCAAGGGGTTCATGCCAACTAAAAGAAGAGCAAATGTCAGTGAGTTATGTCACATGTAGTGATAAAAATCCAGAGGGCTACGAAGAGGTCATTGGATTTGGAGCTCACTGTTCAAAAACAGATTCAGGGGAGTAAAGGGTGAGTGACAGATGAAGAAATGGTGATAGCAACTATAGACTGTTTATGTTAGGAGCACATCAAGGAGATAAGAGTCAAATG
Source organism: Cacajao melanocephalus (assembly GCA_963573385.1). Classification (NCBI taxonomy): domain Eukaryota; kingdom Metazoa; phylum Chordata; class Mammalia; order Primates; family Pitheciidae; genus Cacajao; species Cacajao melanocephalus. The sequence goes on along the minus strand of CAUYLG010059557.1, from coordinate 9,123 downwards.
TAGAGTGTTGTACTCAGAGGGGCAGAAACGTCCGGTAAAACATTTTAAGATACTGGAGACCCTTACATGGAGGAAGGCAGAAATGAAAGACTCCAGTGGATAAAGGAGAGATTGAATGTTTTAAAGAGAGAGGGGAGATAAATAGGGAATATCATTCTAAAGGAGAGTGGAATGAGAAGAGATGAAGGTATTAGCTTTATAAATAAGGACTACTATTAAAAATGAGACTGGAAAATGAGAACATTAACATTATAATAGCTATTTCTATTCATTAAGCATCTATATTCTAAGCTCTTATGTAAGTATGAACTCTTTGTAAACCATTGAGATATTGAGGGGGATACAGGAGAATTGTGTTAAGACACAGACTCCTGCCCTCCATGGTTTATATGGGTTAAATGGAAAGAGGAGGTATGAATAGCATTGTGTGTGACCAAGGAGTTGAGTGAATAGGCAACATGCTTTGGGTGCCTGGCGATGCTTCTGTGTGGCCTTATGAATAAGGATGTGAATGGTCAGAAAAAACCTGATGGAAGTGAATGTTGGTATGAAGTATAAGGAATGGTTCGGATTTGGATAGGTAGAAAAAATTGGAAAATATGTTTCAAGGAAGGAGACTGGCAGATGTAAAAACCAACCTTGCAGAGAGCAGTTTCTTGGTAACTATCGATTTTGATGGTTTATGTTTTATTCAGTTATAATAATGATAATAGCAACTAATGGTGAGTATTTACTCAGTGCCAGGCACTGTTCTAGAAGCATTTTCCATATATTTTTAATTCTCTGCAGTCACTGAGGTACTTACTGTTTTTACCCTACTTTCATAAATGAAGAAATAGAGGGTTAAGTAATTTGTACTAGATTTTACAGTTTATGAGGGGTGGGGTTGGGATTTCACCCTGAGCTTTCTGATTCCAGAGCTCTCGCTTTTAACCTCGTCACAATTTTGCATCTCGAGGGTATCATCCTATGCTAGGAAGTAATGGCAGATTTGATTGAGGTCAAGTTATAAAAAGCCCTGAATACCAGGCTGTCAGGTTTGAACTTTTTTCATCCTTTAATGAAGAGCCATCGGGGCTTTCATCAGAAGCAAAGTGAGGTTATAAGATTGATGTTTGGGACCATCCAGCACATGTTAGTGAGTGACTCTTTTTGAGAACAGGGATTTAACTGAGCCGACCTTTCCAAGGCGATTGATATGTCTTAGACCAGACTTCTTATGATCGAGTACTCTGGCATTTTAATCATCCTGGCGGTTTGTACACGCTGCCCTTCCTTGATTTAACTTTTCCGTTCATTTTGGATTTTGAAAGGATAAAATATTTTTATTTGAAATGGATTTATATAGTTTCTGTTTTGAACTTATGTTATTTGTGGTGGGAAGACTCAAGGAGGTTGGAACTCACATTCCAGTAAAGAGGACAGGATGAACATGTGAAAATAATATGTACAGAAAAAAGACATTCTTTCCTTTTTATTCTTCCTTTCTCATATTGGTAAGCAGTACAGAAGGAAACTCTTAAGGTGTAACTTGCATAACTGCCAAGAAATGTGAGCACTGTGGTAACATCTGGGCTGTAGCTGTGACTGATGCATAGTGAGGAGGCTGAAAGCTTTGCTACCATAGACCTGATTCCGAATTCTGGTAATCCCAAGGAAGATAACAAAGGCAAGTCCCTTCAACTTTCTGAGCTTTTAAATAATGGAGTGTATAATCTCTCCCAACAGTGTATTGCTGTTGGGAAAATTAGAGCCAATATTTGTTAGGTGTCTAACATATTTCCTGGCCCATAGTAAGTTCACAGAAATAGATGTTACATAGTGGTTCTTTTCTTTTCTGCCTGTTGCACTGTAGAAAACCGTTGTTGCCCCATTATCTGTAGCCTAAAATTAGATATATCTAACAGGAGAATCTCACATGCAGATAACATATAAACACCTATGTTACCTTGCATTGTGAATTACTTGAAAAGACTGGGCAAATATAAAGACCAGTGGTAGCCAAATCTAGACCAAGAATTAAGAGAAGGCATTCAATAATTAATAGCCTATAGTAAAATAAAAAATATTTATAAAATTTAGTTGATCTGGCTGGGTGTGGCAGCTCACACCTGTAATTCCAGCATTTTGGGAGGTCAAGGCGGGCAGATTATGAGGTCAGGAAGGAGATCGAGACCATCCTGGTCAACATGGTGAAACCCTGTCCCTACTAAAAATACAAAAATTATCTGGGCATGTAATCCCAGCTGCTTAGGAGGCTGAGGCAGGAGAATTGCTTGAACCAGAACCTGGGAGGCAGAGGTTGTAGTGAGCCAAGATCATGCCACTGCATGCACTCCAGCCTGGGCTACAGAGTGAGACTGTCTCAAAAAACAAAACAAACCAAAAAAATTTAGTTGATCCTTTAGTTTAAGGGATGACACTGAAATAGAAGAAATAAAATCTCTTTGGAGATCTCAGGAAGCTGGCAGGTTAAAACTTGTATTTCCTCATGGAAGGAGAACTTAGAATTTAGTAAATGAGAAACTTGGTTATTAAAGAGTTGGTAGTGCACATTAGGAAAAAAAGAGCATCAAGCATCACTTTAGGAAAAGCTACTATCAGACATCGTTGATGTCACTCCTGGATTTTGCTTCGGTCGTTTCCTGTTTAATGATACCACATTCAACAACTCATCTGCTTTTGGGGTCGTAGAAATGAGGCAGGGGTACAGAAAGAATGCAGAGTGTGATGTAGCTTTAGGATTAGATTGTTCTACATTAACCTTTATTATATGTGACAGAAAAATTCAAAACAGTTGATCCTCTGATGGAAATCAGCAAAAAATGTGAATACTGATTATTGATTATGTGGAAACTTTCAGGAGGAAGGGAGTTTGAGTAGTAGGCTCATAAGTGGTACCTATTGCAGATGTGCCTTAAATACTTTTGTAAAAATTAACTTTTTAGGTTTGAAAGTTATCTGTGTCCATTGTCTAGTGGTGCTTAGTCTTTTCTAGCCCTCAGGGTAGCAACTTTAATTTTTATTTTAATTATTAAGGTTTAATATGTAGTGCAGTCACTCTCTTCAGCACACATATTTCACACTTGGATTGAGGAACCATTGTGTGGCTTTAAGCCAGTTATTTCCTTTGTAGGCCTCATTTTCCTCTAGGTCTCTTTTGAATTGATTTCTAAGGTCTCGAATTGAATTGATTTCCTTCTATTTCTTCAAAACTGCTGGTTCTAAATACCAGACAATCCCCCGCTTAATAATTTTTTGACTTTATGATGGTGCAAAAATGATACACTTACAGTAGAAACTATGCTTAGAGTACCCATACATCTATTCTGTTGATAACTTTCAGTATAGTAGTCAATAAATTCCGTGAGATATTCCACACTTTTTAAAAATAAAATAGGCTTTCTGCTAGATGATTTTGTCCATCTGTTGTCTGATGTAAGTGTTCTGAACGTGTTTAAAGTATGCTAGGTGAAGGTATTAGATCCAGCAGATCAAGTGAATTTAATGCATTTTTGACTTAACAATATTTTCAATTTACGATGGATTTATCAGGACATAACCCTAGCATAAATTGAAGCGCTTCTGTATTCCAGTCTATTGTCAGTGTCCTTATTATGCCACTAGATGGCAATAGTGTACCTTCAAACCCTGTCCCCTCTGTGTTTCCAGAATCTGGGCCTCTGAAGAGCTCAGGAATTTTAGCCTAGTCCACCCCTGCTTATTTCACACTTGGGGAACTGAGACTCGGAGGTTAAGTGACATAGCCAGGGTGGTAACAGTTACTCAGAGCCACTTGAATCCCAGTCATCTTTCTCCTCTATCGCACTCTAGGGGGCTTTTTGAGGGAAGTTCAGAGAAATCTTATTCTCAACCCTTTGAGTTCTTTGTTAAGTATTTAAAAAATAACTTAAAATCATTCTTTAAGTACAGGTATCATCATATTCAAAATAAAAAGTTGGCCTGCTTTTGTGTTTCTATATTGGCTCCCTGAGAGATAAACACTGGACAGTCAGCTTATAAAGGTCATTGCCTGCCTATAGCCAGCTTGCCTTCACAGTTTGCCCTGCAGAAATCTCAGCTACCGCCTCTCTATCAGGTGATTACCTCACTTCATTCTTGCCCTGTCCTTTGGTCACCCATTTTTCTATGTCTTCTTTTGTCCACCTGACTAGCCCAATCAAGAGAGCCTTTTAGGGGAAGAGATATGCTCCTGGTTCTTAAAGAATTGTCTTCTGGGTTTTCCCAGTGCATGTTAACTGCCCTATTTTCCCCCTCTCTATTTATTGGTGAGAAGGATGGTATCGCCATAAATCATGGCTTGTGTATGGGCAGAATGGTGTTGTGGGAGGCAGTGTGGCCACACAGAGAGGACAGGATCTTTGGAGTCACACTGACTGGGTTGAACCTCTCCTCTGTCTGTGACTGACTTTGATTTTTGGTCGTCTCTCTTAGGAGAGTAAGATTAACCACCTTGCCGGGTGGGTGTGAGGAACGCATGAGTAATATGTGGAAAGCTCATGATATTAGTGCTTGGCACACATAGCCCTGCTCATTAAGAGCTAATTATTTTGGTTGTTATTGTAAAGAGAGGAACAGGAGTAAGTATAGTATATGAAAGAAGCTCAAGGGAGGGTGTGAGCCAGAGGAGCTAGTTTTTTATTGGAGAAAAAAGGGAAGGATACAAGGTATTCCAGGGCCTCTGTCAGTGTTTCACAGAAATAGTATAACTGTGTTAATATGGTAGCCACTAGCCATGCGTGACAGTGGACACCTGAAATGTGATTAGTCGAAATTGATCCATGCTGTAAGTGTTGAATTCACATCAAATTTCAAAGACTTGGTGTGGAAAAGTGGATATATAATATCTCAATAACTTTTATAGTAATAACATATTGAAGTAATTGCATGTTGGATATGTAGAGTTAAATAAAGTGTTATTAAAATAAATCGCACCCTTCCTTTGAGCTGGAGTCTCACTTTGTAGCCCAAGCCGGAGTGCAGTGGCACTATTAAGGCTCACTGCAACCTCTGCCTCCCAGTTCAAGTGATTCTCCTGCCTCAGCCTCCTGAGTAGCTGGGATTACAGATGCATGCCAACAGACCTGGTTAATTTTTTTTGTGTTTTTAGTAGAGATAGAGTTTCACCATTTTGGCCAGACTGGTCTTGAACTCCTGACCTCAGGTGATCTGCCCACCTCAGCCTCCCAAAGTGCAGGGATTACAGGTGTGAGCTACCTTCCTTTTACTTTTTGAAATGTAACTACTAAAAAATATAATGAGGCTACTAGTATGATATTTTTATCTGATAGCACTGAACTAGAAGTTAGAGATTTTTGTACCCAAATATACACAACTCTGTTCTGAGGAATCAGGATAGGTTTTTTGAGGCTTCTTTTGATTTTGTTTTCTTTTATGATGTTCTGTTCTTAAGAGTATGACCATTCTGAACTGAGATGCCAGTCCCTATTGGTAATAGCAGTTTAAGTAATAGATTTAAAAAAAAAAGTAAAAGAGGCACCAAATATTCTCTGTAGTCCCCCAAATTCTGAAGACCTTAAAAAAAAAATTATTGACGATTTCAAAGAACACCACCATGGGCAAAGCTCATCTGCCTTCATGTTGTCAGTAGATAAAACCTAGCATCTAACGAGTCTAGGATTTTCCCTTTAAATGCAGTTATTAAAACGCTGCAAAAATAACCAAGAGTAAAAAGAAAAGAGAACCATAATACTTTATGTTAAATTAAGTCGTCTGTCTGATTTTCATTAAATTTGTTTTGGTTTTAAAGACACTGGTTACAAAACATTCAGTAGTTTTAACAATTAAAAGTAAATGATAATCTCATCACCAGTCTGTTTTAGAGCTAGAAGGTAATTGCTAATTTTGTATATTTGCAACCTTTGTAAATCTTCTCAGATGGATTGAAAAATGAAGTCTTTATTTAGATTTAGAATTTAAACATGTAGTTTTGATAACAACACATGGGAAATAGTATTTGTTCTTTGCTGATACAGAAAACAAGCAGGGCACGTGCATTTTGAGGACCTTGAGGTCAGTTGTCATTGTTCTTGATTGAGTCTCAAAATAGGAATCCTTTATTCCAAGTAAACTTGCTACCATAATTCATTGTATCTAAGACACCATCAGTTGTCAGAAGTACCTTTAAGTACCACTTTGTATAGAAAAAAAAATGTTGCCAATAAAACTCTGACAAGCTATTGGTTTTTAAGGTGCATCTCTATTTCAGAAATGTTAAATGCTGGGGAAAAAAAGTGTACCTTAACATTGATGAAATGTAATACACAGATTTTGAAACTTTCTACTTGGCTTAGAGAGCTTGTTTTATAAAACAAGTTAGCATCAGACTTTAGGTTCTCTCAGAATGTATCATGTTTAGCAAGTGTGGTTTGGGTGCATTGAAGCTCTTTTCATTTAATTCTATAAAAAACCAGATGAAAGCAAAGTGGTGAGGTCAGTTTTAAGTTGTTGAAAATCCCATGATTCAGAAAAGTGAGATTCTAACTCTTAGTTTCAACCTAGTACCTCTGCTTCTCCCCCAACCACCAGACATACATCCATCCTCTTCTCAGGCATTACCTGTCCCTCTAACAAAATCTGTTCTCCATAAAGGCTCCTGATAGCAGTTATTTATAGCTATGTGAATTCATGGCAAAGTGTTAAATGGCCCAAGGCCTTTTGCTTCTAAGCCTTATCTCTAATTACTGGCTAAAAATCTTCATCTGCTTAAAGAACTTTCAGGCCTCTGCTAGCCATATGGAACAAGTTTTGTGGGAATGGCCGAAGGAGGAGTGATGTAGAGGCAGCCTCCTGCTCTGCCTCTTTGGAAGGCCGTGGACAGATAACAGAGCACCTCATTTTCTTTCCTACCCTAAACTGTTCAAGCAAATCTGACAGCTGGCTCCGTGCCTTTCTGGAAGTCAGTAAGAAAGGAGATTTCAATCTTCTTATAAAGTTGGCTTTGCTGACTGTCTGGGAGGAAAACAACTCATAATAGCTGCATTTCTGACTAATTCCATTGAATTTTTGTTAGTTTTTGTTTTGTTTTGTTTTTTTGTTTTTTTTTTTTTGAGACAGAGTTTCATTCTTTTGTCCAGGCTGAAGTGCGGTGGCTCAATCTCAGTTCACTGCAACCTCCGCCTCCCAGGTTGAAGCCATTCTCCTGCCTCAGCCTCCCAAATAGATGGGATTATAGGCGCAGCGCACACCACCATGTCCGGCTAATTTTTATATTTTTAGTTGAGATGGGGTTTCACCATGTTCGTCAGGCTGGCTTTGAACTCCTGATCTCAAGTGATCTGCTCACTTTGGCCTCCCAAAGTGCTAGGATTACAGGCGTGAGTCACCATGCCCGGGTGAATTTTTGTTAGTTTTATCTCCCTTTTGACAGGGGCTATTGAATTTTAAGGAAACCCTATCATGTACAGGTTTTTATATATTTTTTTTTTGTAATTTGAATAGCTACCTTCTAATTTATCTGTCTTCTAAATCTCAATGTTTACAAATCTAATTGGCTTAAGTCATCCTTTACATTTTGAGTAACTATTTGATCCAGATTCTGAGTCTCCTTTTTCTAAATTATTTTCAGGCATGCCTAAAGCAGATGTATGCTAGGGCAGTTTGGCTCTTGGTTAAGCTGCAGAAGTTCTTGTGGTCTAATTTGTAGATGAAAACAGAAATTTCTCCTTCTGAGTTTGTAATACATGCATCAGTTGTGAATCTGCTGATACTTCGTATATGGTCATCCCTCAGAATGCATGGGGGATTGCTTCCAGGCCCCCCTCCCCCGATAGATACCAAAATCCGTGATGCTCAAGTCTCTTGTATAAAATGCTGTAGTATTTGCATATAACTTACATACATCCTCCTGTATACTTTCAGTCATCTCTTGATTACGTATGGTACCTAACACAGTGCAAATTCTGTGTAATTTGTATTGTTTAGGGAATAATGACAAGGAAAAAATGTTTGTACTTGTTCAGTAGAGACACAACCATCCAGTTTTTTTTCCTCCAACATTTTTACTCTGTTGCTGATTGAACCTGCAGTTGTGGAACCCACAGATAAAGAGGGCCAGCATGCCCAGTAAGGAGTTTGGTTAACACAAAGTATGGACTTTCTCAGAGAAACGTATGCAATAATATTGCACATGCTTTCAGCATTAGCATTGAAAATTATATGGAAAAATTTACCTCCATTGCTAAATATTCTACATTTAAACTAAATGTAAGGCAAATATTTATTATATAGCTCTGCATTCTTTCTAGGAGTGTGTTTGTTGATAGTATCTTAATAACTTTCGGGTTACATTCTGTAAATGTGTCTATGTGTTTGAATGACTTTGACTTTTGGTCTTTGCAGCTCGGGGTCTGGTTTTCTCTCGGCTGTGCCTATTTGGCCTTGGAAGATTATCGAGGTTCAGCAAAAGCATTTCAGCGCTGTGTGACTCTAGAACCCGACGTAAGTTTGTTTGCTCTTCTGTCCTTACTATGGCTCTTTACTCTCTAAGTTATTGGAATTGTACTGTATGGATCAGAACGGCAATTCTTTTTGTGTTGGAGGAAAGTGTACATTCTTCTTGGATTCATTTAGGAAATAACTTTGATAAAATAATTTTCTTGTTAAAAATATCCTTCACTGAATATATAGCAAAGTATCATGTATATTTGTCATTCACTAATCTGTCCTGCCTATGTTAATTGCATTCCTAGAAAGTTATTTTAGGGTGGAGTCTTTTTATTTTTTTATTTTTATTTTTTATTCTTTTTTTTTTTAACTTTAAGTTCTGGGGTACATGTGCAGATCTTGCAGGATTGTTACATAGGTATACACATGCCATAGTGGTTTGCTGCCTCCATCCCCTAGTCACCTACATTAGGTATTTCTCCTAATGTTATCCCACCCCAATCTCCCCACCCCTTGCTATCCCTCTTCTAGGCTCCCACCCCCCAACAGATCCCAGTGTGTGATGTTCCCCTCCCTGTGTCCATGTGTTCTCATTGTTCAACACCCACTCATGAGTGAGAACATGCAGTGTTTGGTTTTCTGTTCTTGTGTCAGTTTGCTGAGAATGACTGTTTCCAGCTTCATCCATGTCCCTGC